>JUFY01036487.1:6250-34580 GCA_001855655.1 Leptopilina clavipes
CCGAAACACATTGGTTTTTTAGGATTTGACGCTTCTACGACCGTCAATATTCCCCCTCGTAAAGAAAGTCAGCGAAAACTGACAGCTAAGTTTTAGGCCCTTTTTTCGAAAAGTGGGGAGAAAGCATTGCGAGTAGTATTTGAAGTATTATAAAATCATATTTTTGTTGATTTTGAATTTACCCGCGTTTTAATGGTAAAGTAGATTTCAATTTTTATTTTCGTGACAAATGTTAAAGATTGCGTTATTTCGTTAGCAAAAGGGACGGCTACGTCATACTGTGAAATAAGTTCTTTCAAGAAAAAAAAGTTTTGCGTCTGTCATCAAATATTGTTCCAAACTGTGTTTTAGTTTATTTATATTGCTACTGGGAAAAAATATATTTTCACTAGACGGATGTTTATCTGATACTTCTGATTTCTTGAAACGAAGGTAAGAAGAAATTTCCTTATAGAATGTTTTATGTATCATATAATTAAAGGTTAGGTTAATGTACACGCCAGAACAATTGAACACATTCTGTGTTTAAAATTATTTACTTACATTTCCTTAACTATTATTTTATTTTACTATATTTAGTGTACTCTCAAGTTAAACAATATTTTAATTTGTGCAAGTACTTAAAAATGTAATAAGAATGGATCGCACTTTCATTTCAGAGTTCACAATGAACATTGTTTTCCAAATTTTTCTATGCGACCATCGTTTCCTAAATTATAATATCTTTTTTTATACCACCGGCCCGGTATCTAAATTTCTGCTGGCCCGGTACCGCGCCGGCATTAAAACACTGAATACAGGAACCGGGCCGGTTATTTGCCGGCACCGGGCCGGTACCCAAATTTCTGCTGCCCCGGCACCGGGCCGGTATCTAAATTTTTGCTTTTGTGTAGGGGCGACCCAAGAGGCGTCCATTTTCTGCTTCTAGCTGTCAGTTTTCGCTGACTTTATTTACGGGGGGGAATATTGACGCTCGTAGAAGCGTCATATCCTAAAAAACCAATGTGTTTCGGATTCCTTATTAAATTTTGTTCATTCTCTCAAGCCCCCTTTTTCGATAAAGTGTCTTGATTTTTCATAAAAAATGTTCAAAGTGAAAAATTAAAGGAAAGGAGGGGAAATGGAATGAGAACCGCTGCCATGTTTCGCCGTGCAGGGTCCTTAAAAGAAATAATTTCGAAAAAGACTTTAAAAAAAATTACTTAATATTTCTGATTTATAAATTATTTTTAAAAAAAATGATGAAACTTCTATTTTTTGCCTGTTTTTTTTTGTTTTTTTAAATTTTTTTCTGTTTTTATTAATTAATGTTGTAAATTTTATTTACAGTTATTATTTCCATTTAATGGAATTAGTCACACGCGATATTATAATTAAAAAACCTTCGTAAAGGTATCGCATGTCCCACGCAATGTCATTTTACTACTCAAGTTCATTGAAAATGTCTCGCATTTAAAAATTTTAATTTCTCAGAAATATTAATATTTTTAATACAATGAAATTTTTCATTTAATTACTCGTTCTTAAAAATTTACGCATATTAAAGAAAATTAAATAAATTAAATTATTTAATTCCTTTATTTAATAAAACTCGGTAATTTTTTTCTTTTTGTAATAAGTTTCGTCAGGTGAAAGACATTTTTGGTTAATATTTACTTTTATTTTTTGTATAAGCTATTTAATTGCTTATGTCACAGTAAAAAATTGAGAAGGAATTTTACCAAAATTAAAGTCGAGACATCAAAAGCAAATTGATGATTTAATTATTTAATCAAAATGAATTGGATGAAATTGCATACAAGGTCCTAAAAAGTTTTTAGGCGAAATTCTGAGCTGTTATTGACTGTCAATAACGATTACAAATTGGGGAAATTTTACTCCATTTATCGTTAAATAACCAAGTAGTCGGCACTTGGTTGATTGTAAATTTCATTCAATTTTTTCCGGATCAAATAAAAAATGTAAAGACCCTTTTTTGAAAACATTTAAAAGAATATACAAAAAAGTAGATTTATTAAAAGTTACAAGTCAGAGTGCTTCCTTAAAATTTTCAATTTTTAAAATTATACATAATTGAATTATTCTTAAAATTTATTATTACTATGAAAATATTCCCTAAAACTAAAAAGAATAGTAAGGAAATAATTATGATAATATAATTCAGAAAAACTTGATTTTTGATATTAATTATTTTTTTCATTTAAAAGTTATTTAACTTTTGAAATTATGTGCTTGTTGACGACAAAAAAAGGAAGGGGAAAAATTGAAGAAACTCATTAAAATCATATAAATTCTTGCATAACTGGGATGTAAAAAAAATTTTTTTTTTGATAAATTCGACAGCTTTTCAATTATTGAAGTCGTTTAAAGTTTTACCGAGCGCTCCACAATTATCTTGCCAATATCAGTCAGCCAAGTAGGAAAGTGTCTATATATACAATCATCCAGGAGCAGCGCAAACATTTAAATCCTGACGTGGGATTTACTAATATTAACTCAGACAATTTCCGACTTTTAATTTCAAATTAGTCAGCAAAAATAATTCTCTTTCTTTAAATTTTCGCCCACCTTTCTATTGTAAAGAACGTTAAAAATTTTACTGTGTTAATTCAAAATTGGAATTTTTTTATTGAATTATTTATTAGTCTTTTATATACGTATGATAAATTTAAAATCTCTCTTTTTACAATTTGCTAATTTTTGACTTTGATTCTCATGTTTACGAAATATTTATTTTTAATTAACGTTCTCCATTTTCAATGTTTACAATAATTTTAATAAAGCTCCCATACAAACGTGCAGGCTAATAATTCAAAGTGATTGATTAATATAAAATATTAATATAAAATAATAATAATAATAATATAAAATATTATTCAGACCTCAGTAAATTTAAAATAAAAATTGATTTGATAAATAATTTGTTTTTAATTTAATTTTTTGAAAATTAATCTTCAACTAATTATTTTGCAACATATTTGTTCATAACATCAGGAAATATTTTTGTTTTCATAATTTTTTTCAGTAAAAATTGTTACATCAAATAGTATCACTTTAAAATAGGAAAAATTAATAAAAAATATTAATCTTTTTTGTTGATGTAAACTTTTATGATTGTCAGTTTTATAGGAATTTAAATTTTTGTTAATTTTATGTAAAGTTTAAGTTATTACTACAATTGACATATGAACTTTAAGTGATTATATTGTTATTTTGATGTAGAAATTAATAACAAATAGACTAGAATACTACACAGCCGTAACTGCCCTCGGGTCACTATCTGTAATTTAGATTATTTACTGAAGCGTGATTTGCATCAGCAAAATTTCCAATAAAAACGATTTATATTTATAGCAGCTAGAATGCATTTAATTTTTTTTTTTCATTTTCCCAAGTATTGAGGCAATATATTTTTGTTTTGAAAATATTTTTTAGTAATTTTAAAATACCATTTTTTGCAATAAATTTATAAAAACATTTTTCATGAAAATTAATTCCTTCTGTTATTTTTCAAAAAAATATTTGTAAGGAATAAATTTATTTTTATATAAAATAAAATTAAATATAAAATAAACAATTATAAGAATAAGTATTGTTTTTTCAGTAACCATTGAGAGCGGAGAAAGTCAGGGTCCAGCTCACAAATTTTCCAGTTTTTTTATCATAGTCGCAAATGAGAATGAAACACTCGACAGTGGAACGTTAATAGTGATTGATGAGACTTTATCAAAATACTCGGAAAAATGTGAAAATGCAATTATCGAAACGGCCAAATTGCCAAAAGAGTCAGTTTCTGTCATTTGGAGAAGTCCAGTTGAAGAAAGTGGTTGCGTCAGAATTAGGTTGACTTTAAATAATAATAATATAATAATAATAATAATAATAATAATAATAATTAGTAATTTAGAAAAAAAATTTCAATTGAAAATAACAAGTACTTTTAATTTACTAGGGCTCTGGTGGTGGAGACGCCAGAAACTTGGTACATGGAGGATGATGATACGAATGAAAAACTATCGATTCGCATGTGTCCGAATCCTAAAGCTGAGGAGGATGAACAGGGAGAAATTCTCGATAAATGTTGCGCGTGTGACGAAGCCAAGTACGAAGTTGCTTTTGAAGGTCTTTGGTCACGAAACACTCATCCAAAAGTTAGTAATAATTAATTTCCAAAATAGAAAAAAGAATATTATAATTAGAAAATTTTACAATAGTTTTACAACTTTAATTGCAAATGGCGGAGTGCGTATGATTCGTGTAGGTTCGTATCTCCTCGTACAGGATCGTAAAGATTTCACGTGACACGAGTCTGCACGAGCGGACCCGAACATATAATTCGATATACGGGGTGTTCAAAAAGTATCGAATCGATTAAATATTTAGAATTGGGATCTTTGAAGAAAATAATACAAAACATGAAATTTAAAATAAAAGAAAGAGAAGTTATTAAATCTAGAAATGAAAATAAAAGCAAAAAAAAAATGTGAAAGGTAAAAGATACAAAAAAAATTAAGAAAGAAATACAAAACAACTTAAAGAATCGGGAAATGATTCAGTATACTATAGTACATTGAAAATAGTATTCAGGAATAAGCAGGAGGAAGAAAAATAAATCCTGTAAAATTTTTTAAGAAGATTAATTATTATTTAACGGTTTTTTTTATTAACATTCGTCTTCATTTTAATAGGATTTTCCAAGTAAAGCCTGGCTCGCTCGATTCTCGGACGTAATTGGTGCATCGCACACAGCAAAATATCGCTTTTGGTCCTATAATGGAAATGCAAGCGAGGGATTAAAACAAGTGGCTGAACATGGCTCAACACGTGTCCTTGAATCGGAATTAAAAGATCAGGTTGGTAAAAAACGAAAAATTTCATTGACTTTATTTTTATCGCATGCCATTATTATTTCCATTTTGAGAAAGTAAAATTTCAGAAAGATATTGTAGATAACTACTATAACTACTTACTATTGTAAATATAAATTTTTATTTAAATAAAAAACATCTTTCGAAAACGATATGAAATTCGAGAAAATAATTTTAATATCTATAGAGTGAGCATATTAGGACAATTATCAAAGCGAGAGGAATCAGTTATCCAAACGTGACTGGAAAAACGTTTGCCGTTTTTCGAGTGGACAGAATGCACCACTTGATGTCGCTAGTCTCCATGATTGGTGAGTAGATTGATAAAATAATAATTAAAGCGAAAATTTTAATCTCTCTGTTTCCATTATTAATAAAGTAGTTTGACGAAAATAATTTAATTATATTTTAATTTTTGTATCTATGGGTAAATTTGAATATTTTTTTTTAACAGATCCTTCGCCTGATTGGTTCGTAGGGGTTTCAGGCTTGGAACTTTGCTTGTCAGACTGCACCTGGATAGAACACAAGCAATATAATTTGTACCCGTACGATGCGGGTACGGACGAAGGAATCACTTACCTAGTAAGTTCTTTCAACTATTACAAATATTCTTTTTTTAACTAAAATTAACATGAATTTAAATCGTATTCTTCACTGGGGAGTAAGATGCTTATTACTTAACCTAGAAGAAGGAGCGCAAGCGCGTGCGCCGGAGTGACAATGAGCGCGAGAGAGAAAAAACAACGATGTCTCTCTCTCTCTCTCACTCCCGCGCTTGCGCTCTTTCTCCTTAGTTAAGTATCCTCCACACCACATAAGCGAGACACGACCGCGATAGATTTTGACATTAATAAGTATTCAAAAAAAAAATTACATCTTTATTTTGTTTTCAGGCCGATGATGTGCCAACGATTCCTCAACAACCGATACGTCGTATAACTACGTCATATCCGAATGACAGTGGTTCGCCTTTCTTCGATCCATTCAACAGTGACATGAAACCAATGGCGAAACTTCATATAAATCGTCAAAGAATTTATGAAAAAATTTGCGACGGCATGCCACAAAAACCATCCAATTCAGGTGGTCGACATAAAAAATCTAAAAATAGCAAGTATTCTTTGTTTTTTCTTTTGGTTGCTAACACTTTCCACACATTACTTTATTTACCACGTATTATAACAGCACTTTTATTTATTATAAACCGCTTATCACTGTAATTGAAAATTTTATGTCTACGTATTTTCATCGTATGCTTCAATTAGGGCGTAAGGGACTTCTTTTCCTTTAAGCTATGTCCACAATAGACTCTTTTTATGTCCTTACGTCGAACATAACATAAAAATACAAAGAAATCTATGAGGCTGTGTCCACAATAGGCTCTTTTTATGTCCTTACGTCGAACATAACATAAAAATACAATAGATTTCATAGATTTCTTTGTATTTTTATGTTATGTTCGACGTAAGGACATAAAAAGAGCCTATTGTGGACACAGCCAAAAATCTATTGTATTTTTATGTCATGTTCGACGTAAGGACATAAAAAGAGCATATTGTGGACACAGCCTAAAAATCTATTGTACTTATTGTATTCTTTTGTTATGTTCAACATAAGGACATAAAAAGAATCTATTGTGGACGTAGCCTTAGGGTTTGCGGAAGGGAGTAGTGGAGCGCATGCGCCTGAGTGACAATGAGCGCAAGAGAGAGATAAATGTGATGTCTCTCTCGCGCTCATTCTCCCTTTTCCGGCGCCTGCGCTCCTGCTTAGACATACGATCAAAATTTTGTTTTTTTTAACGCTAAATGTGATTTTGTAATGAAAAGTGTTTTACCAACAAACACATATTCACCACTACAGATACATTGCATTTGCTTTTTTTGGATTCTGTTTTTATATATAGTGTAAAAAATACACGTTTGCATGATTTTTAAAAGTTGATTTGTCCGTTATACAATAGAACTTTTTTAACGAATAATTTTTTTGTAGAAGCGTGCAGAATGACGCCATGGGGAGAATGGGGCCCCTGTTCCGTACCATGTGGCCAAGGAACGAGTCTAAGACAAAGGCACTTTGTTGACAATTATGCGGCAACAAAAACCAACTGTAAAGATTCCCAGTCGGATAGAAAAATTTGCTACGGTGGAGGAGGTCCATGGTAAACCCCACCCCCTCTCCCTTTTTTATATAGTCTAAAAAAAAGATAAATTTTCCTATTTTGAAATATAATTTTCCAAATATTAATTTCCTTATTTTCAATTTTCAAGTGAATTGTCAACAAAGGACGCGGCAATTCTCAACAGTAAGGAATGCGAATTGGAGCAATGGAGTTCATGGAGTGAATGTTCATCAACTTGTGCACCGTCGGTACAGGCAAGAAAGCGCACTTTCATTCATAAAAAGCATCAAAAGTACTGCAGAAATGTTTCAAAACCACCGCGAATGGAACAAACACGAAAATGTGATCTTCCGCCATGTGAACAATGCGAGGAAGAGCCATGTGAGGAGGTAAGAACATCTGTCGAATCCACTGACATTGAAAATATCACTGAAAACACGACTGACAATGATGATGAAATCGAGGATGATAATGTGGGAGAGGATGATTCGGAAGAGGAAGTGGAGATAATCGAGGAATGGCGAGAGGTATAATGGCGAATTTTTCGATATTTTTAGATAATCAAAAATGCGAAAATCATTTGTTCACTTTGACTAATAACATATATCTCTCATATTTCGCATTAACTTCAAAACATTTTTTTAAAAAATTTTCCAACAATAATAACTAAATTTTGAAAATTTTACGATCTTGCATAAACTAACAAGACAGTGTCACTGGGCCATTTCTCGTGTCGTCATTCCACTTCAGCTTTCTCATGAGAAAGTGCTTATAGGTATCCGCAGTAAGTTTCATTAAGTTAATTAATTTCTTCAGTGTCTTTAGTTTATTTTTTAGACACTGAAGAAAGCAGCAACAAAAATTGTGCTAGCGGGCTTTAATATTATTACCTCTTTTTTATTTTAATTGACAATTTTGAATAATATTTAAATATGAACAGAAATGTCCAAACTCTCGATTCTCCGAGTGGTCCATATGGACGCCATGCAGTTCAAGTTGTGGACCAGGTGTGATGATGCGTTCCCGTATAATTGAGAAAAATTTAAATAACGTTGGAGAAGAGGTACAGGATAGTGAAGATGAAGAGGATAATCTTCAGGAGTGTACAGTTCAGCAGGCGGCGTGTAGTGCAAAAATAAAAAGTTGCGATATCACCAAAGAAGAGGCTCAAGGTAATCCACTTGAAAAATTACGATCTCTGATTAAAATTTCCTCCTCCTCCTCTTTTTGAGGTTAAAAATTAAATTGGTTAATGGTCATCGTTTCGTAGAATTTAATAACATTTTCGTATTTTTCAGAAATATGTCTCGAACCAAAGGACCCAGGAACCTGTTCAGGGAATATTATTCGCATCTACTATGATAAAGATGCCGGCGAATGTAAGCATTTCAGTTACTCTGGTTGCGAGGGGACGAGAAATAATTTTCCAACGATAAAAGATTGCCAAGATATTTGCAAAAGGATCCAAAGTAAGTTTTCTTTCCCCTCAAAAAGTTTCGATTTTGTTCACTATTAAAATTACTAAACACTGAGAAAATTTTAACAAAATTGCTGTTACAATTTTCGTACCTAATGGTCTCTCCACAGTACCTCAGTTTGCAAATACGACTGTAGATACGATCGCAAATGAGGTGCGCGCGCATCTATACTGCTGTTCGATTTTATTTCTTCGAATAAAACTGAGCTAAAATTCTCTCAAGTGTTTCTATTTTATTTGAAATAAGTACCAAAATTTTCATTTTTCACACGTGTTTATTAATCACTATTTTCTACAATTAAATGCACGCTCACTAACTAAATTAGAGGATATAAGAACAAATCATTCAAGTTCTGCAAAGCACTTTCAAGTTTCAATCAGCAGTGTTCTTAGCTACCATATTCCAGTGCAAGAACAACGCAGCGCAAAATCAAAACGCGCTAAATATGGTGAAAAAACTTAACACTACTTTTGCTATTTTTCTGTTCATTAATCCATAGTTGACGCTCCACGAATTATAGGTTATATGAAAGTTTTTGCTTGATTTAAGATTCATTTTTAATTATTTGATGTCAAAAACTATTTTTATCAACTATTTTCTATAAATAATTAAAAAAAAACTGTTTTTGACTTCAGGTAACTTAATGAATCTTAAATGAAGCAAAAACTTTCCTAAACATAACCTATAATTCGTTGCCGCTTTAAGTCCCTTTCACCGTGGAGCGTCATATAGAATGAATGTTTAACATAGATGAGTGAGATTTATTTTTAAAATGAGAAATTTTTTTTCTCAGACTCTGACACAACGCATGAAGAATTCAATGGACTACAGACTGGAAGTCAAGTAATTGAAGCCACTGAGGAATATCAAGGAATAGTCGATTGCGAAGTTAGTGAATGGAGCAAATGGTCTGAATGTTCAGATTGCGATGGTGAATCGTACAAGGTTCGAGAAGTGAAGGTAAATGTTTACAAATAAAATTATTATATTTATAACATGAAGATAATTTCCTCGGTTTATGGGCAAGTTTTGCTAACACGTCCACCGCATGTGTACTGGCAACAAGCCAACAAGAGGCAATTGTTGAAAGGCCTTAAAGATCAACGCGGGATTTCCCGAACTATATGTGACGCGCTGGTACATGGAATAGAAATGGATAGAGATATACTTGTATCCTTTTCTATCGCATGCATCACTCATGCGACACATTTTTATTATTTATTTTACTGTATTAAAACAAATTTTAATTTTCTAATCCATTTAAATTAATATTTACATTCATTTGATTGTTTCTCAAAATAGACAAGGCCACGAAATGGTGGAAAAAAGTGTCCAAGTAAATTAGCGAAGAGTAAAGAATGCAGCAAATTTCCAATCTGTTGTAAGTTGGACTCATTACTTTATTCTCGCACAATTTTAATATTATGCAATATCAATTTTTGTCTTTGAATTAATTTTAATTTTCCGTTTTTATTAATAGTGTTTTCTTTATTTATTGACTAGTGTCGAGAAAAAATGGTATGAATATCAGACGCCGAAGCAGGGACGATGATCCATTTGCCAATGAATATAATATCAACGGTGAATTAATAATATTTTCCACTTTAAATTTTATGCAAAAAATTGAATACAAATTAAATTTTGAAATTCATTCGTCTTGGGAAAAATTTTAATTTTTAATTTTTACAATTTCAGAGAAATCCATTGATTGTCAAGTCAGTCAATGGTCCAGATGGTCCCGCTGCAGTGCAACTTGCGGAGATTCTGTACAATATAGAACAAAAACAATTAAAGTGCAGCCAAAAAGAAGGGGACAGTTGTGTCCACCTCTTGTTGAATTTCGTGATTGCCCGAAACCACAATGTCCATTTGGTAACTAAAAGTCAATCAAATTTTCTTTATTTAAAAAAAAATCCTTATTCTATTAAATTTTTTCATGTAAAATAAAATTCAAAGGATTAAAAAAAAAATTTAATCGATTTAAAAAGAAAAGAAACAAATAGTAAAATAATGATAAATTAGAAACATCTTTTAAAAACAATTCTGTTTGTTTCTTTTTAATATTAATGGGGAAAATGTACTATTGATAGATGTAGATTTTGAAATTCTTAAGTATTATAATCATAAAGTAAAAAAATATCTAAATTTTAACATATATTTTATTCTGCATTGATAGAAAATTATATACCAACGTGAAATTTTATACCCGACTGATAGTACTTTGATTTTTATACTCCGAGGAAAATATTGATAAATTAAGGAAATTTATTTCTTGTAAATTAATATTGTTCAAATGCAAATTAATTTTTTTTCCCAATGAATCTAAATTCCCAAGACAAAAATAGTCTAAATAGTGATTTAAAAATATGAAACTAAGAAAATATTTTAGTTTATACAATTTAGTGTAATTAGAAAAAATTTTTAAGAAAAATTTTTAATTTAGACGATTCTTCATAAAGAGGAAATTTTCATGTAAAATTTCATCTTTTTCATCTTCTTCAAAAGAAAATTGTTTTTCAAAAATTTTTGTTATTCTTAAACTGTTTATGGAGGAATCATCTACTTTTTATAAAAACATATCGCATAACTTATAAATATTTGTAAACGAAATACTCAAATTCCAAAGAATGTGAAATTTTTTAGTCATTGAAAATAATTCGTTAATTTACGAAATGTTTCAATTTTAATGTGAAATTAAAATAGAACTTAAAAAAATGAAGAGCGAAATTTTATAACAAACATTTTAATGGCACAATCATGTTCATTAATGTTTAAAGAAAAAAAAAAAAAAAAAGTCGAAGGTGACAGAGAAAAAGGACCATTTTTAAATCTAATTTTTAATAATTAATATGATGGAAAAAAATGTGAAAATTACCTTCTTGCAATGAATGTAATAACAGAATTTGCAACTAAAGAAATCATATTAAAAACAATTTTTTTTTTAATATTTTAATTTTTGAAAAATGGTCCTTTGTGAAGATAAATAATCATTGTAAAAAAATAATCATAAGAATATCATTGAAATATGTGTTATCATCTCTTGTGTATAGTATACTAACTTATAGTTCTAATTGACAATAATAGATAATTATTGTAATAGTTGTGATTAATATTATTGTTTGAACTTGTAATATTTTTTTGTAATTCAGTAAAAACAATTCCTTTTAAAATTTGCTTTGAAATTGTTCAAATTTTCCCAAAATTTAAAATTAGAAAAAAAATACGCAGTAATCGTTACTTCAATATGAAAATATCTTTTTTAGAATATTGACGATTTTAAAGGAAAAAAAAAAAGATTAAGATTTTATTCCCGAACTGTATCCAAAATCCATTTCAAGTGAGGGGCAAGTTTTGTGTAGACAAATGGTAAATTTAAAGAGCATCGATCAGTGTCGAAACTAGCAACACCCAATTGATATAAAGTTCTCCTAAATAGATGCGAAAGATCTCCTCCATCGTCTGGTACACAAATATTTGGCATTATTTTCGGTTTTACACACACCACCGAATCGTCAATTTTTCTATTACTATTGCTCTCACGGTACAGTGCTGAACATTTGTAAGTTTCCATAATCTCTACCTCGTTTTTTAATGTTACTGTACTTTCATAACCATTCAACAAAGATACTCCATGTCCATAGACATCATACTGTAAAAAAACAAATTTTTAATTCATAAAAAAATATAAAAAATGATTTTTTAATTCGTAAGTTCATAAGCATTAAATAATTTCTTTAACGAACAAATTTGATTCACATTTAAATAAAATATTAAAAATTGATAATGAAAACAATTTTTTTTCCTATTTTTAAAATCTGGAAAAATGTAAGATTTTTCATTGTATAATTACCGGAATATCAAGTAAAGAAACTTCATTGGCGAATGGAAGACAAATTGGTTCAACGTTCAAGGAAAATTCAATCTGTTTGTTCAGTCTTAATAAAGCAATATCATTGGTTAAATATTTTTTGGAGAAACCTGGATGGACGTGGATTTCTTCGACTCCAACATTTACAGTGAAAGTACAATCAGATTTTCCATTTCTATATATTTCACAATCAGGATTGCTCTCCATATCGTATTCTCCTAATATTATCTCCATATTTTCGATTCCTGAAAACAAATGGTTTCCTTCATTATTTTATATTTGAAAATGCAAAATGGATGAATAATATTCAGTTTATTTTACAATGCACTAGATGGAAAAGGACAGAAACATATCTCCAGCCTTTTCTATTCAATATTTCGTTGCCGTGACCGTTTCACATTGTAAAGGTACCATTAGAATTTTGAACAGGGTTGTGAAGTCACGCTTAACATTTCATGATGGAGAAAGTATTAAATGGCTAGCAGTCAAAGTCAAGTGTTCGAGTTTCACTAAATAAAAATATGTTTTTTCAGTTGTATAATGTGATTTAATTATTTAATCAAAATTAACCAGGTGAAATTGCATACAAGGTCTAAAAGGTTTTTAGGAGATATTCTGAGCAATTCCTATATTTATCAAAAAATACCAATCTCGCGTTTGCATTTTCCAGTTAAGGTGTTGGAATCACTGTTTGTTTATTACTTTATATAAGAATAAAAACGTGTTAAGATTGTTTACAAAATCACTACTTTCTAGTAGATAACAGTCAAACAAATTAGAAATTGTTGCATTTATTTTAATAGATACTGTTTATTTCAAGTGATATTAATTTTGTAACATATGCGAAATTTGAGGTTAAGTTAGTGACATTTTTTCAATTTATTTTCTCTAAGAAACATTTATTAAATATATTTACATCAGATCTTTATTAATTCTAAAAGGAATAGCTATTTTTAGTTAAAAATTCTTTTAGGGAGTCCAATAAAGAGCTGACGTTTATTTTAAAACACTTTTGACATAAAATCACATTTGAGAGAAAATATTTTATTTTGAAAGACCATTTTAAAAATACCTATTTTTTATTAAAAATAACAGAGGGTGTTTATAATCCTATCTGCTGACTATATAATAATTGAGATAATATTTACCTTTCATAAAATATTCAGCATGGCGGGCAGAAGTTAGAACATATCGATCATTAATTAATGTACCAGAACTAATAAGAGTGCCATTATATTTAATTAATGCTGTCCAAGCATATTCATAAAGAGAAGCTTTATTTAAAGGTGAGTTAAAACTGGCAACATTGTCCATCAAATATCCACAATCGTCTGTTAAAAATAAATGTCGATTTGGATGCTCAGAGAAGTCAACATGTTTCGATTCATTATCTACTATTTTCTGTAAAACAAATGTGAATAAAATTGTGAAATAAAATATCAGAAATATTGTAAAATTAATGTATAGTTACATATTTATATTATATGTTGTTTCTTAAGGATATTCTGATAGACATACCTCATCTGCACAACAGTAATAGGATAATTTCTCATATGGCTTATAGTCACATTGTAAACTTGACAATTGTTCTGATAGATTGCTGTTAGGGTTTGTATTTGCTAAAATTTTTGCATTTAGTTCAATTAATGAACTGCATTTTTCCAATGGTACACAACTTCCACTTTTGCATTCTTTGAAATTATCTGAAGTAACAACTGTAAAACCAAAGTGTGTTAATTTTATTCGAGGCTGATTTTAAACTTTGTCATCTAAATTCAAGCCATTCTTTACAAGTGTAACAATAAAATTAAAAGAAAAAGAAAAAATTTTAATCTTTTTGAAAGATTAAAAGGAAACATTACTATGGCTAAAATTTAAATATTCTTTTCTGAAATTCTTTATCAAGCTGTTCGAAAATGGCCGCCAAAGACTTAATTATTTATATACAAAATAAACACAAAATTGTCAATAAATCATTTATATTTGTTATAAATTCAATACTGAAAATTGTTACCAAAAAACGTGAAAAAAGAATAACGCTTTTAAAAATAAAAAAATTTTTTGTATGTGATCAAAAAAATATTTACGAACATATACTGAGAATGCTTACGGCCTGAAATACTGCAAAGAAGACACAGAGAAATGATGCCTAATAAGGTGAAAGACAGCTTCATTTGTGAAGAGATGATTATTTTGTTTTCAACTGAGATTATTCTTTAACTGCAATAATTTCCTGCTTGACAGATATGTTTATATACAAGATTACAGTGAATATAATTTGTTTAATTATGCAAACAATTCCATTTAAATCTAAAGAATTAAACTGTGTTGTTACTTTCAGTATATACAGTTGTTAACACTTGTATTGACACATATTTAATTTCTCACTGATAATAAAAGTAAAAATATAAATTCATTCTGTTTTACATTCAGTCTGTTTAGAACGCTATATTTGCCTAAATGTACGAAATGCTTAAATATAATATGAAGAGAACTATTATGATGTGTCAGAAAATAATGCCACGTGTAATGTAATTTTTCCAATCCAAATAATTTTTTCTTTTTTTGCTTCCTGATGGAAGCATTATTTTTAATAATCCATTTATTTATTTTTCTTTTTATTCATTTTTTTTAATAAATAAAGTTTCAGTAAATAAAGTTCAATAAAGAAACTACTAAACAATATAAAATTGTATATTTATTTTTATATTTTCCTTTTTTTCAGTCATTAAAAATAATTTGTTTAATATTAATATTAAATTGTTATGAAACGTTTTGGTAAATACGCTTGTCGAAATATAGGTTCGAAATATTCATTTAAAGGAGCTCTTTAAAAATTCGATTCTGTGCCATACACTTCCAATGCTGTGAACCATCTTATGGTCATATTGAATTTTCCCCCACCCAATTTGAACTACCGAATTGTTTAAAGGCCTTAAATACAAACGCGGGATTTCCCGAACTATTCTCGGTTGATCACTGGGGCGCATGCGCAGTATCTGGAACTGATGACTCAACATGTCGTTGCCAACGTAATAAAGAAAAAAAAGGACTGAATTTGTTTCCTCTTAAAAATTAAACATTCATGTAAAGAGATAAATATTTCAATTAGTGACAAAATGACGAAAAAAATAAAAAATATTAAATCCTTATTTCCGAACTGTATCCAAAATCCATTTCAAATGAGGTGTGAGTTTCGTGTAGACAAATGGTAATTTTAAATTGCATTTACCACTGTCAAAACTAGCAACACCCAATTGAAATCGACTAATTCCGAGTGTATGAGAAAGATCTCCTCCATCATCTGGCACGCATACATTTGGCATTACTTTCGGTTTTACACACACCACCGAATCATCAATTTTTCTTTTAATATTCTTCCCACGGTACAGTGCTGCACATTCGTGAGTTCCCACAACCTCTAACTCATTTTTTAATGTCACTGCACTTTGATTACCACCGAAGAAAGATATTCCATGTCCATAGACAT
Organism: Leptopilina clavipes; assembly: GCA_001855655.1. Classification (NCBI taxonomy): domain Eukaryota; kingdom Metazoa; phylum Arthropoda; class Insecta; order Hymenoptera; family Figitidae; genus Leptopilina; species Leptopilina clavipes. The sequence goes on from JUFY01036487.1 coordinate 22,080, forward strand.
CATACTGTAAAAGACAATTTTTTTATAATTAATAAAAAATTATAACAAATATTCGCTTACTTCTACTGTACTTAATTTGTATATAATATACAAATTATTATATATTATTCTTAGTATTATTATATACAAATTAAGTATAATTAAAAGAAAGAAAGAAATTAAATTTCTTTTAACCGCATAATTACCGGAATGTCATGTAAATAAACTTCATTTTCGAATGGAAGACAAATTTGGTTAATGTTCGATGAAAATTCAATCGGTTTATTCAGTCTTATTAAAGCAATATCATTTGTCACATATCTTTTGGAAAATCCTGGATGGACGCGGATTTCTTCGACTCCAACAACCACAGTGGAAGTACAATCAGATTTTCCATTTCTATATTTTACACAATCAAGTTTGCTATCCATGTCGTATTCTCCTAATATTACCTCCATATTTTTCAGTCCTGTAATAATAATAAAACACTCTGTTAAATATATGTGACGCGTCGCGAAGAAAGGTACCCGAGAAGCAAAAAATTATAGGTTATGTTTATAATTGTTTTACCCCTGATTCCCTTGATTTGATGGATTCATTTTTAATTTTTTATAAAAATATATATATATATATAATTATATTTACCTTTCCTAAAATGTTCAGGATAGCGGGCGGCAGTTAGAACATATCGATTATTAATTATGGTACCAGAACTAAAAATTCTGCCTCTATATTTAATTAGCGCTGCCCAAGGATATTCGTAAAGTGAAGCTTTATTTAAAGGTGAATTTAAACTGTTAACGTTGTCTATCGAATATCCACAATCACCTTTTGTTGAAAACAATTTTCGATTTGGATGCTTAGAGAATTCAGAATGTTCCAATTTATTTTGTTCTATTTCCTTTATATACAAATTTGAATAGAATTGTTAATAAAATATCAGAAATATTGTCAAATTAATGTTGTTTCATTTAGGGCATGTCAAAGACGTTTTTCAGCTCAATAGAAAAATTGCAATGACTTGATAGTGACCATAACCTAAAAACTGAAAAATTGTTTTTACAGCAAATAAAAATATAATTAAAATTGATTTCATCAAACTTTTTGAAAGATTTAATTTTATAAAATTCAAGAATCATCTTTAGTTAAAAGATTTTAACTCAATATAAATTTTTCCTTGACATTTTATACATTTTATAACTAAATCTTTCAGTTTGGTGAAATTAATTTTAAATGTATTTTTATTTGCTCTTTGCTGTAAAAACAATTTTTCAGTTTTGAGGTTATGGTCACTATGAAGTCATTGCGATTTTCCTATTGAGCTGAAATGGAAAAAACGCAACGACTTTGACATGCCCTTAAGGAGGATTCTATAAACATACCTCATCTGTACAACAGAAGTAAGACAATTTCTGTTCTGGTTTATATTCGCAATGTAAATTTGCCAATGTACTTATTAGTTCTCTGTTAAAGCCTCGACTTGCTCTAATTTTCGCCCTAAGTTCAATAACTGAAGGGCATTTTTCCAATGGTACACAATTTCCAATTTTGCATTCCTTGTGAATGGCTCGAATGTAAACTGTAAAAATAAAAGAGTAAATTTCATTATTCTGTACAAAAAGAATATATTATTATGGCTAAAATTAAAATTTTATTCATTCCGCCAGTACCAAAGACTTAATTTCATGCTAAAAATAAACATGAAATTTCCAATAAATCGTTAATTTATTTTTAAAAATACTGAAAATTGTTCAGAAAAACTTGATTTAAAGAATTTTTTTAATTGGAAAAAAATTTGTGTAACTGACCAAATAAAAAAAGTAGGCAAACAGTGAGAATTCTTACCGCCTGAAATACCGCCAAAAAGACAGAGAAAGATGACTCCCAGTAAACTGAAAATCAACTTCATTGTAATGAAATTATAATTATTTCAACTTCAGTTATTCTTCAACTATAATAATTTCCTGCTTGTCAGTTATGTTTATATACCCAAATACGGTGAATAAAATTATTTAAATTCTCTAAAAATACTTCTTTTTTAAAATAAAGAATAAACTATAATGTTTTTCACAATATATGAGTTGTCAACACTTGTATTAATATACATATTTCATTTCCTTCTTTATTAATTAGTAAACTTATGAATTCATTGGCTCTAGGAAAGACGTACTTTTAAAATACAATATTTACTCGTATCTATATGGAAAATTCTGATACATCACATCATATAGAATTACTATATGATTTGACGCAAATTAATGCCACGTTTACGGTAATCCTCCAGTGTTTCTATCGCCTCAGAAAAATTGAAATCTATTTTTAAAAATTTCACTATCAACAGACAAATAATTAAATTTTGAGTAAATAAACACTAATGACGAACTATTTACAGAATTAAAAAAATCAGAAAAATAGAAATATTACGTCGCTTTTAATATTACTACTTGCAATTTAAAATTTCGGACTGAAAAGATCTCTAAACATGTCTTTATGTTGGAATTTATTTCAACAAACTAAAAGAAACTTTTACTCAAAAAAAAAAAAAAAAAATTAAAATAGGACATCTTTGTCAAAATTATCCACTTTTTAATTGGTCACCTTTCTGGATAAGACTTTACAGAAATTTACTGAAGAAACTGATAGAAACTGTTTAATTTAAAAATTTGAATAATTTTAATTCTTTCATAATTACATTTTCTTTTATAAACGTAAACATTTTTCTTTTGATGCATTTAAAATTGCACATGAAAATCTCTAATTATTATTAGTTATCATACCTGTACAAAAAAGTAAAATTATAATACGAAAAAAAAATCTTGCAAAACAATAATTAAAAACTAAAGGGGATTTTTAAATATTCTTTAAAATCCTTATTACACATTTAGTAAACTGACATTTTTAAAACTTTAGACCTTTAAACATTTTTTTCCTCCCTTTGTTTGCTACTTACTTATCGGAACATTTGTACCATATTTTAAAAACAAAAAGGAATAAGTAATGAACGTATTTTATCGTGTCAAGTGTAAAATAAAGAAACGTAAGAAGAAAAAAGCGAAGGATAGTTAAATTTACGATCGCATTGGCTTTTTTCATTCTTCTTTGGTTATTGAGTATTAACGAAAGTTCCAAATTTTGCGCGGAACTTAAATATAGTTTAAAAAATAACTTAAAAGTAGTTCACAGCTCTGCTGTTTCTTCAAGCAACAATTAAAAATTTTTCCTTATTTTAATTTCTCTTTTAAATACTCAGGAGATTCTTTCTCGTCGTTCAGGGAAACATTTAAGTGGAAATGTTTCTAATGAACCAAAGCTGAAATGAAAAATAAATTAGAATTGTCAAATACTGATTCCAAATAAATAAAATTATAAAGAAATAAATAAATAGTAAATAAGTGAAAGTATATGCAAGACTTATTAAAACGAAAATAATTAAATCTTACTCTTCGTCCAATTTTTCTAAATGCGAAATTTTAGACCCAGTTTTTGATGATTTTCATCGCTATCGTCGTCCATCATTTCAGATTCAGTTTCCAAAAATCCATTAAGTTCTTCATCCAAATGTGGATATTTTTGTATGAATTCGGAAAAATCACTTGTATCCTTGACTAATTTCAAATCAGTGTTTAGACGCTCGAAACAAATGTTCTTCAATTTTGAAATTGATTTCATGTCGGCCAATTTTAAAACCTTCAATACTGTCTCACCGGAGAGATTTTGATTTAAATTGTTGATGCACACTGTCTTTAATTTCTCGAGTTTGTATTTTTCCGACGCAACGTATAAATCGAAGGCAATTTTATTCAAATTCTGAACTTTATCGGTGTAAATGAAACGAAGAAGATTCTCAAACACAATTGGTCGTATGTCAGTGATTTTAACAACCGACGTGAGTTCATCTTTCTTTTTGCTCTTAAACATCATTGCAAACACTGGACTTCGACTTGAGAGAATATTTTTGTGCGCTGTATATTTTTTCTTGCCGATTGTAAAAATAACGTCCTTGAAATTTTTGTCCTCGTACAAATTCTCAATATTATCGACAAGATCATTTGATTTTGGAAAATCAACGAGTGGCTTTTCAATAATCGATGTTCCGGAATCAAAAACGCTGAGTTCACATGTAACGAGAACATTCTTTGGTATTAATTCACCGAATGATGAATAAAATTCAGATCCATTTATAAGCCATGAGAGATTACGATCTGAACGTAATGAACTGCTGACGAATACTTCGACTTTCTTGAATGAATTGTAGAATGTAATTTTTACATTAACGTGTCTCTCGACGCCATCGGTGCTCTTTAAAGAAATCCGAAATTTTTCTGTATTTCCATTCTTCAATTCCGTTGGTTCCAATTGAATGAACCATTGAACGTTCGTTATATTATCGGCTGGAAATTTTGGCGATTCAATTAATTTCACACTTTTGCAAATAAATTCAAAATTCTCTATTGTCCAATTGAGTTTAAAATTGCTGAATTTCAGTTTTGTAACGTACGACTGCTCATTGTCGATTCTATCGAACATTGAAATATATTTTACTTTCCGAGGCAAGGCTGGTTTGAATTTTGCCTAAAAGAATTTAAAAAAAGAATTTAAAAAAAGAATTTAAGAAAAGAATAAAAAAAAGAATTAAAAAAAAATAATTAAAAAAAAGAATTAAAAAAAAGTTAAGATAATTTCAATAATATTTACAAGAAATGATATTTTTTTGGAAATCAAATTTACAACTGAAAGAAAATTTCTCCGAATAAAAAAGGTAAATTATTCACCAAAATTTGTAATTTTTTTATAAAAATAAATAAAAATTTTTAAATTATAGTTTTATTTATTGAATTAATGTGTTATTTAATTAATAAAAGTGTAATTAACTAATTAGAGTAATTAAATAATTTAAATTAATTATATAATTAAATACTTGAATTAATTAAATAATTAATAATTCAATTAATTAAATAACTTAATTTAAATTAATTCAATACCTAATTAAATTAATTCCATAATTTAAATTAATTCAATAATTAAATTAATTCTATAATTTAAAATAATCCAATAAATTAAATAACTTAATTTAAATCAATAATTTAAATTAATTCAATAATAAATTAATTCAATAATTAAATTAATGTAATAATTTAAATTAATTCCAGTGACATAACCTATAAACATTTAACCTTTCGAATTTTGTGAAAAATTTTTAATCTGGTTGTTTGGTTTGTTTTGTTTAGTAAATTTTTAACCTTTATCCATTGTCAACTTTTAATTGTTCAAATTGAAAAAATTGGGTAAAATTTTAGAGAAAGAGAGAATGAAAAGAGAGATGAATTTGAAAAAAATAAAATTTTTAAAAATGACATTAGTCTGGAATTAAAATGGTAGAGAATGAAGAAAATTTTTAATTCCTTTCAACTCTCTCATTCATCAGGGGACTAAAAATTCCATATTTAGGTTAGTTTTAGAAATCTGAAGGATTTTTTTCTCATCAATTTAGCAAAACAAGAAAATACAAAAAAAAAATCATTACTGGGATAATTTTTATGGAAAGAGTGAACATTTTTTTTTAAGTACAATAAACTGCTTTTGGGTAAATTTGGAAAAATGCTTTTCTTAGCCTAAAAATCATGCATCTGAAATATTTGTCTATTTTCATAAAGTTCAGTAAAAATAAATGCAAAAGGGAAAAATATATATTTACTTACTTCCATGTTTCTGGCTTGTTCTTGCAAATTTTTCTAATTCCAAGAAAATCTTTCCAATCGTTTTCTAATTATAGAAATTTCTAAGAAAATCAGAGAAGACTTTTTTTCTGAAAAAATATTCGTCAGCAAGCAGGAGGTTTAAACAAGAGTTTTCTTGTTAGGAGAGTGAAAAAAAACTGTCACAATGCAGGAGAACGTCCGAAATGTGACAACTCTAAAGGTGCTTCTACAATAAATTTTTCTGCCTCGACGTAAATGGATGCCGGTAAATTGTTATAAAAACGAAGTACTCTGAAAATTTACTTACCCATCCCTGCTTCATTTCGAAAAAATGAAAATGATGCGCGCACAACAATTTTTATTGTTATCTGTAAATTAATTTAATAAGAAATTTATTAAATTAACAAACTATAGTTGAATACAAGAAATTAATTTGAAACCAATTGGTTGAATAATTTTAAATTTATTTATTGAATTTATTTAGTTAGCTTTTTATTAAATAGTACAATCTAAGATAATTTACCTAGATCCGGCAAGGGTCCTGGATTCATGTGGACGAACTAAAAAATTCCATTAGTAAGAAAAGGACGGAGATATGTCTGTCCTTTTCTTACTAATGGAATTTTTTAGTTTTAATTCCATTAGTAAGAAAAGGACAGACCCTTGCCGGATCTAGTTAAATTATCTTAGCTTTTAGCTTTATTTAATAATGAATGTATGTTCGCAGAAGTACGTATTTATGTATGACTCAATGTCTATATATATAAGTGTACACATCATGTCAGTCACAGCTGATGAGTGCAAGTGAGACCCCCTTATAGGTAACGCATTTTTCCTATGACTGACATGATGGTATTCTTACGATATATATAAAAGATTTATGTCGTAACTATATAAGTTAGTATCTTTATTTATATAAAAAAGCATAAATTAAGATTGTCTGTCAAGGCTGAGTTGTCCACCAAGCTAATAAAGTATGATTAATATTCAACAATCACTCGTTTTTTCTTATCTTTTATATATATGTAAATAAATGAGCTTAAACTATTTTTATAATATAGTTTTTTTTTATTTGTTTGCAGAACCACTGATAAAATTCGAATTCTTAGAGTGCAATATTAATGGAATAAACAGTTTAGTTACAGCGTTAAGTGCTCATAAAACTACTAGTAAAAATCAGATTAATCCTCAACAAATAAAGATTATTCTACCAAATTGCCACAGTATGTACATATTTGTCTAAACGGAAAACTAATGCGTGAGTAATTTGTTTTTATCAAAGTTTATTTACTTAATCGCATTATTTACGAACAATGGAAGTTTTTCACAGATGACATTTACAATCTAATAATTATAGGTTAAGGACCCAGTTATTGAGACATTTAATATTCGATTGTTAAATATCAATTAATTTTTTGTAATTAACTAAATGTAAAACAAAACTCATTATAAATTGAAATATCAAGTTCATATTTACGTGTAGCTTTATTTTTAATGGAAATATTCGGAATATATAAAGTTCAATTTTTCTACGCATCCGAAATACAATTTATTAAGCAATATTCATTAGATTGTTTTATGTTGAATTTGTGCTAAAAATTTCTAGAAGATTAAAACTTGTTAAGCTTGAATATGGTAATTGGTTTAAATGGAAATGTGTATCTTTATTACTTACCACTATCTTTATTTCTTTAGATATTTTTAATATTTTTTTTATTGTTTTATTAATTGCTTCATCATGGGAGGCTTTGTTTTAGTAAAAATTTTCAGTTGTTATTTTTTTTTACTCATTTCAATGTTTTTCCACTTTAGAAACTCAAAAATGATGTTTTTAAAAAATGTAGGATGTCCCGTTTGTGTGTGTATATGTCAACATTACATTTTGACACGTATCTATTTGGCCTGACTAGTCAAAGCCAAATAATAAAGAAGAAGAAGAAACGTATCTCTTTAACTGAGGAGCAAGTTTTCAAAAGCTGATAAATCCATTTTTCAATAAAATGTAGATCAACATAGATTTAATAAATTAAGGACCTCACAAATCGATTTTTTCTCTCTTAAATTAAAAAAAATAATTTTATTAACAAAGAATTTTCAATTAAAAATTTTTTCGACATAACCATTAAATTTTATACAACCATTGTTATATAGATAAATTATTATATTTTTCTATCTTAAAATTAAATGTTGTGGTTATGTATAAGAAATGTCATTTGTTTGAATTTCTCGAAAGAACAAAATTATGGATTTATCAGATTTATTATTTATTTATTTATTTCTATTTATCATCTCAAATGTAAGAGCTAGAGCAAAATTGTTTTTACCAATTGTTAGTTCTCTCTGTAGGACAAATTATAAAAATAGTTTTTACTATTATTGACCTTTTCATTGATTTTAATGTTTTTAAAGAAAAGTTTTTTCCTAATATCTTTTTAAAAATATAAATAAATAACTATAAAATTAATTTTTTATTTTAAATAAATTAAATGACTATAAATATTTTTCTTTTATTTTGTAGAGTATTTTAAAGGGACTTTCTGGTTTAGAATTGACAAAATCATACTTTTTAAAAACTTTTATTGTAAAGAAAGTGTTCTGGGTCAGAATTCGTGAAATTTTCACAAAAAATTAAAAGTATTTTTTTTTAATCAAAATGTTCAAAAAACATTTATTTGGCCTTAGGAATGTTTCTACCTAACGAAAAAAAATTTTTTTTTAAAGTTATTGCAAAATGAATTTTTTGGAAGAAAAATTTATTTCAAAATTTTAAAATTCCTTTTTTATGTTCACAAACATAGAGTATAAGTGAACTTTAATAAGTTTTGTGAATCGGAAGTTTGTACACTCGAAGCTTACAATAACGAGGTTCGACATAACGAGCGTTTATTTTAACGAGCTGATAGACTTTATTATGAACTACTAAACAAGTTCATGTATATCCTCACTATCTACTTTTTATTAGACCCGTGTTTTGTATTATTTTAACACATCTGTTGTAATTTTTCGTTTGCCTAACCACAAAAAATTGTTATTCTTTATATTTAAGTAAATATATTTGGATCGCGAAATTGGAAAAAGATTCACGTGTGATTCTTTAATAACAGAAAAAGCTAATTTAAATTGAAAAATGTAAGTTGAAACACTTATTTATTTTTATTTCTATTATTTACAAAATTATTGTTTCTTGGGTGAAAAAGTGACGTTTAATAAATCAAGTTTTGTGGTGGGATCCCTTATCGCGGTCACTATAGCAAGATTTTTGATCCCCGAACTTCTCGTTATATCAAGAATCGAGTGTACCTTAGCAAGTTTTTCCATATTTGCAGCAATTTTTCAATAAGGTATTTGTATTGATAGTTGATAATTTTTTTGTATTTTCGCTCAAAAAATTGCTAACATAACCTAAAACTTTTTGCTTCTAAGCTCCCTTTCTTCAGAGCGCGTCACATTTATTTTGAGAATTTTTATGTTTAATATAAATAGAATAACTAAAAAATAGAACGTTTTCGTGCGCGCATTTTTTGCTATTTTTTAATATTCTGGGTCTTATTTTAAAAATAATTTTACATGTAATCAAATTATCCTGTTGTTATGAACCATGCAAGTTGCTGAAGATATTTTGATTGCATGTCAAATTACCTGTAAAATAAGCCCTAGAACATAAAAAACGTGTAACGTTTTTTAATAAAACCATTAAAAATTATTGTTTAAACCAATTGTTAAAAAATTGGATTTATAAATTTTAGAAAATTGTAGTATTAAATAATTTAATTTAAATAATATTATTCTATTAAATAATAGAAATATAAATAAAAAATTTTAAAATTAATTTCGTACGGAACTTCGTACAGAGAAATGGTTCATGACGACACAAAAATTAATACCAAAAATACATTATCATACGAATTTACGTCCGAAATATGAAATACAAATACTGCACGAAATAGCGTTTCAAAAAGCCGCACGAAGTCCACTCGAAATTTCGTGTGAAATCTGCACGAATTCCGAACAAAATTCGTCCGAATCATTTTCACATGGGTATTGAAAATTCCTGCGAAGGAACACATGGGAACCTATTTCGAGTTCCTTCGTAAGATCTCTCATAATTACCTATGCATTCTCCCATATAGGAGAGCATTCTTCCTAATGTAAGATCTTGCACAGGTTTTTACATAAACAACTTACAGAATAAGATCCTTTGTAGGATTATAGTTATGTTCTTGCGAGAATTCTTACAAAGGATCCTGAATGTAAATGTTGTTTTAAAGTGTTCTTACAAAGGATTCTTAACATGTTTCTTCATAAGCACCTTAAATGGAGCAGATCATTCAAATAGGTGCCTGTATAGGATCCTTAATTATCATTTATTATTAATATTATTATAATTTTTATTATTAATATTATTAATATAGTTATTACATAACTAAGAATTCACGCAAGATCATAACTATAATCCTACAAAGAAAGGATCTCATTCTGTATGTTGATTATGTAAAAACCTGTCCAAGATCTTACATTAGAAACTTCATGAGATCCTATGTTATCATTTACAACACAGAGGAAACCGAGACGCGTCTTATACAAGTTCCTGACAGGATCTGCCTCCCTAAGATCCTATATGGGAGAATGCATAGGCAATTATGAGAGACCTTACGAAGGAACTCGAAATAGGTTCCCATGTGGAATTTTCAATAAGGTAATAATTTTTATAGGATATGAGTCAAAATTTGTGAAATGTGTCAACATTTTTTTGATGGTCGAAATTTTTTCATAAAATCTGCATTTTTCGGTTGTAAACAGTAAATAAAAAAAACTTGAACAAAATATATTCTTTGAATTTGTTGCAATTGAAAAAAATCAACTATTAATGCGTATGGCGAACGTATGTACGTGTACACTTTGAATTGTGGGAGCATTTTGCAAGGCAGAAGGACATTTTAAAGGGAACCGCGATGTTACGGCTCCCGCAGGTCCGAAATTACGAGGACATTATGCGACCGGGCATTAGTTAATTTTGAATGCCACGTGTGCATCCTTGTAATGTCCCACAGGCACCAGACACCATGTCGGACGACATAATTTATACTGAAGATCTACTACCGCTCCATACATATTCCAAAAAGCAACAAAAAAAAAAAATACCAAACAACTTTTGAGCCAAAAAAAATGAGTATACGTAAAATGTAACTTTACGCCATTCATTTATTTAAAAAAATTTCAATTATTAATATAGTCCTTCACACCTACTTTTCTGTTACAATCAATATCAATTATGCCTCCTGACTGAAAAAAAAATTGCTCGACAAAATTTCTTCTCATTGTAATCCATCCCTCTTGGGTGTTTATAAAAATTTTACTCTACTCCTTTATCGTGCGTTTTGTTATCAAGAACAACAATCCCAAAGGGAATATTGAGAATTTTTCTTGCGAAAGTACCTCTATACTTTCTTTTTGAGGAAAATGTTTTTCCTCACTAGAATAAATTAGAAATAAGTTTTCGAAAATAGGAATAATACTTTAAAGTTGATTTTAGACCTGTTTAGATCTATTTCTTTTGTTTTCTATTCTATTGTTATCTATTCTATTTTCTATTCTATATATCGCCGACGATCTATTGATTTCAATATAGATCGTCAGCATTTGTGAAAAATGATGTTCGGATAAATTGCAAATAGAAAAAAAATTTTTTCCAAAGGAAGTTATTTGTCAAGGGGAACTTTTCTTCATTGGTTCAATAACATCTGCTGCTCTTGAACCCTATATGTGACGTGACGCAATTTTTATCCATTAAATTTTATATAACTTGGAAGTAGATGTCTAATATACTGTTGTTGAGGAAAATTTACGATCCATTAAAACCCATTAAATTATTAACTATGTTTCGTATCAATTGAATCGTGATTAAATGATCTATTGGTAAATGAAGAAACAAGTAAACAACGCTGGGGGAGGGGAAAAAATTGATTTAATGATTGTAGATAATTTATGTTACAAACTATTTATCCCACACGTGATTAATTTTTTTAATAATCATAATAGGTATAATTAAATTCTATTGCGGATTTCTCATTCTTGATTCATGGGTAATATACGTTTTGTTTACAGTCAACTATATATAAAGGACAGATTAGTGAGAGGAAAAAATGTTAGATATATATAACAACTTGGCGTGAATACATTAAACTCCCTGACAGCGGATATTGTGGAGTCTAGAATAATAATTATGCAATTGATACGCAGTAGCGTGTCTATAAGTGGCGCACAACCTGTCATGGTTACATGAAAAAGCAGTGGAAACCACAAAAAATAACATATATACCAGTTCTATTTTTCAAATGTCGAGTTACTTATCTTGATCTGCTTGTGCCTTTTTTAAGACTTGAATGAGAGAGAGAAAAAAAATTCAGATAATAAAACTCGGTGTAACAGAAACTTACAATCTCGAGGAAATTCGGATATCAGGGGGTTAATAATGATCACGTTGGGATAGTAAATCTTTTCAATTTATCTAAAGCACGTGCTTGACCACGTGGAGCAAATGTGTGATTTTTTTATTCTCTCTCTTTCTCTGTTAGGTGAAAAAGAAAAAGGGCGTGAACAGGGTCAAGAAGCTGTGGAATCATTGATAGAATCAGAAGTATGTATGCGACTTGTTTAGTAAAAGTATGAGATTCTCGATCGCAGACGAGTTTGAAACTTGTCTAGCGTGTGCGTGAAACGGGCCGCAAGGCCAGACCACGAGATAGCCGCTGATTGGTGGAACCGGCATCGTACGATGGTCCTACGTGTTATAAATAAACGCGCCTTCAATCCCCCCCTTTTG
>JUFY01036492.1:0-10201 GCA_001855655.1 Leptopilina clavipes
ATAATAATTAGTATTTACACTTCCACTAATAATAGTATCATTTTGGCAAAGTTGCGAGAAAATTCATTTTTTGACCTGGATAGTTGAGGAATTATGCTGGGTATCTTTTACGCAAACTTTAGTCCTACATAATACAACTTCAAATACCAAATTTTACTAATTTATTTAAACAAATGTAAGATCTGGAGGGGGTAAAGTTCTCAACTTTTGTTTAACATGGCATACTTTGATGAACTGCAGTTCCTTTAATTCATTTTAAAAATGTTATTAATCATGTTTTTTGAACGTTCTCTGTATTTTACAGGGTTGAGACTGTCATTGTTGTAATGCCTGCATTACGCTTTATTTTAAATTTTGAAAAAAATATTAATTTTTAAAAGAAATTATGTTCTAAGAGATTAAAGAAAAAAATTTAAGTTTTAATATTTAAATTCGCTAAATACATGATTAATAACATTTTTAAAATGAATTGTATTGCTTTTAATAACTGTTGGGATTTGGTGGAAATAAATAGAGTATTATTTCTATTAAGAGAAGTAACTTTAATTATACGAATAAAAATAGGTACAAAATGTCTCGCAGACGTAACACTTGTGTGGTCAAGAGACGACTGACGATATTAACGCGTTTAGGGAAATGTGACAATAGGGTGATTCATAAGAGACGAATATACAGGCTTATATTATTTCGCTCCATTTCCAACACGCCCCCTCGAAAAAATATCAGCTATATAATTTTTAATCGCACATATATGTCATCCCTAAGTTGTCAATACATTCGTAGTGTTTGGGACCACTCAAGCCTTTTGTCAGCATATCTGCTGGCATCTTTTCGGTGCATAAATATTGAATATCAATTATCCCGTTTTCGTAAGCTTCGCGGACAAAGTGGTATCTAATGTCGATGTGTTTTGTTTTCGCACGGAAAGAATTATTTTGAATTAGTTTCGCGGCGCCTTGATTGTCGTTAAATAATACAATACAATCTTCTTTCGCATATACATTTTTCAGAATACCGCGTAAGTAAATCGCTTCTTTCGTGGCCTCGGATAACGCGATAAGGGAATTTTGACATTTCTTGAGTATCTGCGCGATCGGGTTTCGTTAATTTACAATTTACTTGCATTGGTGTTGTCGTCGGTTTGCAATCACTCATACCGAAACGCTCGAGTAATTTCTCGGTGTACATTTTCTGATTTAAATATACTCGATTTTCTTCGTCGCGCGTAAATTCGATGCCTAAACAATAGTTCAATTTTCCTAGGTCCTTCATTTCGAACGCGTAGGATAGTTCACGCTTCACTTCGCACAGCCAATTTTTATCGTTGGTGGCGAGAATCATATCGTCGACGTAAACTGCAATTATCATAATCTTACCATTTCTGTGAGAAATAAATAGACACGGGTCCTGGGGCATTTGGGAAAAATCTAAACTTTTCATTTTTTTTACTAATTTTTTGTGCCACTGAACCCCAGATTGTCGTAGACCGTATAGGGATTTTTTTAGCACACACACACGATCCTTTTCGGAATTGAGATCGTTGTACCAACGTTGAGCCGTTGCTTTCACTTTTTCCATTGTGCACTTATCACTGGACCCGATTTTTTCATTTGCGACCATTTTTTGTAACACTTCGCGTAACTGCTCAGGAACTTCCATGTATACGTCTTCTTCCAGTTCACCGTTGAGGTAAGCGGCGACCACGTCCATCTGGTGCATCTCCAATCCTAGTTCCGCTGAGATTGCAGCTACAATTCTTATTGATGTTGATTTTACTACAGGGGAGTAGGTTTCGTAGAAATCTTCTCCAGGGCGTTGTGCGCATCCTTTGGCTACTAATCTCACTTTTTTTTTCTCTTGATTTTGGATTTTCTTGACCGTGAATGTAAATCGGCTCCCGATTACTTTCCTGTTTTTGGGACGATTTACGATTTCCCAGGTATTGTTCTGCAGTTGAGCTAGGTACTCGTCTTCCATCGCTGTGTTCCATTTCTCGCCGTCCTCTGTCTCGCGGGCTTCCCTCCAGGTAGCTGGGACGTGAGTTGTGAGATTTGACATAATCACGTCGTCGTCGTTCGGTGTGATTTCCAAGTCCATCTCGTCGCTGGTGTCGTCGCTGCTGCTGTCCGTGTTGATTTCCGCTCGTACTTCACGGTAGAGTTTTCGTGGTCTTCCCACGGATCCTGATCGTAAAATTCGGGGTCTTCCTCGCCCCCTTTTTGATGTGCCAACCAGGTTTTCCCAGGATAGGGTTGCTCCTCTTTTTCTTATTTTTCGCAGATCGTTTATTGTCTTTGTATTCGGTTCGGGATCTCTCACTGTTCTCCTCTCGGTTCCTCTAATTGCGCGTAGTATTTTCCTGCCTTCTCCGGTTTCCTCGCTTGACGTTTCATCGTACAGCTGTGAGTCATCGTTGTTTAACTCTATAGCTATCCCATCAGGCGTGTTGTCTCTCTCGTCAAAAATTTCTTCGTATCCTTGTCGAAACGCGGGCTCGCTCATGAACTTGACGTCACGGCTTATCACCAATTTTCTTGAAGTGGGGATATGCACTCGGTATGCTTTGGAGTTCGAGTCATAACCCATGAAAATTCCCTCTTCCGCGCGCGATTCGAATTTTCCCTTATTGGGAGTTTTGTCTTTGACAAATACTTTACTGCCGAACGCTTGCATATAGAGTATCGTTGGAATTTTTCCCGTCCACTCGGAATAAGGTATTCTTCCGTTCAAGGCTCTTGTCGGGCATCGGTTGCGGGTGTAGCAAGCTGTATTTACCGCCTCTGCCCAGAATTGTGGGGGAACATTATTTTGGCGCATCATGCACCGAGCCATTTCTACAAGGACTCGGTTTTTTCTCTCAGATACACCGTTTTGCTGTGGTGTATATGGTGCCGATAATCTTCTGAGGATCCCGCACTTTTTTAGATAATCATCGAACTCTTTGTTTATGTACTCTCTGCCGTTGTCAGATTGCAAAGCCTTAATTTTTTTTCCCGTGATATTTTCAACTTCGGCTTTGTACTCTTTGAACGCGGTCAAGAGGTCACTTTTATTTTTCATAAAATACACTTGGGACCAACGCGATTTATCATCTATGAATGTCACAAAGTATTTTTTACCTGATGCGGAAGGGTGTCTCACTGGACCGCATACGTCAGTGTGCACGATTTCCAACAATTCATTGGTACGTTCTACGCTTTTCTTCGGGAACGGTTTGCTTGATAGCTTTTCTCGCGCACACACTTCACATTCTGACAACTTTTCGTTGTCCTTTAATTTTAACCCGTGCACTAATTCGTTTTTTGCCATTAATTTTAGGTCACTTTCGTTCACGTGACCCAGTCTCTCGTGCCACATGTCGATTTCGCTTTTATCACGTTTCGTTTCAACGTTGTTCACTTTATTTTGACACTCGTTTACGTAGTATAAGTTCCCGATCCGGTTCGCGCGTAATTGTATTACGTTTTCATCGTCCACTACAATCGCGTCATTTTTTCGGAATAACACATTGCAACCGTGATCAACCACTTTGGATACCGATAATAGGTTTGTACGTAAATCTGATACGTAAGAGACGTTTTCGAGATTTATTTCGTGCTCTCCTTTTCCAGTATCGACATTGACGTACACGTTTCCTGTTCCGGTTATTTGAGTACACTCGTTGTTGGCTAGTGTCAGTTCGCTGTTCACATGTTTGAAGTCTTGAAACATACTCTTGTCGTTGCACATATGCCCCGTACTTCCACTGTCAATGCACCATGCGGACCGCTTGTCCTGGCTGATCATGGCTTTTTCAGTCGAACTGAACAGAACCTGTCGAGTTTTGGATTTTTGATCACTTGTTGATGATTCTTGATCATTTTCTTCGGTTTGGCGCGCGCTTTGTTTTTCTTTCCAGTCGATTTTAGACCTACAGTTTCTCGCGATGTGTCCTTTACGACCACAGCGAAAACACTGTATGTCTTTCTTGTTTTGATAACCTTCACTCTTGTCGTATCGTTGCCATCCTTGTTGACAGCTGATTGCGGACGCGGGAATTTCTTTTTCAAGAACATGGCTCCTTGCTCGGCTTCGGAATCTCGTGTTTTTCGACTTTCGAAATTTTCCATTATTTTGATTTTCAGCACATCGGTTGAAGGTAACTCGTCTTGGGACTCTATAGCTGTCCTAAACATTGAGAATGAGTCAGGCAGGCTATATAATAATAAGATAGCGAGTAACTCGTCGATGACTTGTAAACCGATTTCCTTGAGTTTTATTACCGCTTCGAAAAATTCCGAAATGTGTTTCCGCAGATCGTCGCCCTCTTGCATGCGAGATAGGGCCAATTTTTTCAAGAGTGAGGCTTTTCGGGCGGGTCCTCGAGATTCGTGTAGGGATTTTATTTTATCCCAAATTTCCTTTGAGGTAGACAGTCCATCCAGCGCTATAAGTTCGCTCGGGCTTACAGCTAGCAAGATGTCTGATTCAGCTTTCCCGTCCATCTTGATCCATTTTGCGAGTTGTTCTGGTGATGTGTTTGGAGGCCGTTCCTTGTCTCCATTGACGTACTCCCACAGATCATTCTTTTTCAGAATGGCACGCATGTGGATCTTCCACGTGTCGTAGTTATCACCGGTTAACGGATCGATTTTCACTGACGCGGACATTTTCACTTTTAATAAACGGCGGTTTTCCCGGCGATTATTTTACACACCACGTGTTACTTCTCTACTCCAGAAAATGAAAAAAAAACTTTTAATCACTGTTCCACTGGGCCCATAACCTGTTGGGATTTGGTGGAAATAAATAGAGTATTATTTCTATTAAGAGAAGTAACTTTAATTATACGAATAAAAATAGGTACAAAATGTCTCGCAGACGTAACACTTGTGTGGTCAAGAGACGACTGACGATATTAACGCGTTTGGGGAAATGTGACAATAGGGTGATTCATAAGAGACGAATATACAGGCTTATATTATTTCGCTCCATTTCCAACAAGTACGTTACTGATTTAAAGAACACATTTGTTTTCACGTTTCAAGTTGAATGTCAAGTGCTGAAATATCGTGTTAAAAGTTCTTAAAAACTATAATAGTGTACAAATTTTAGACGATTATTGTATTTCGGAAATAATATAAAGGTAAGTCAAATTTTTTAAATTATGAAATAAATTAAGTTATAAAAACACGTCAAACTAACTGCAGAAAAATGAAATTTATATCACATGTTTATACAAACTGCTATATATACTTCTTTTTGTTTCATTGTTGATTTCTCTTTCTCTATAAATATTAATAAAAGTGTGAAAAATAACACTATTAGCGAATACAAATTAATTAGCCTAAATAAATATATAGTTTGATATTTTTATTTTGCGTATCATGATTAAAGCGTATATCAGTTGTGGATAATTGTGAGGTTATGTCGGCTAATATTATAAGAAATTTTTTATATACATTTTCCTTTTTGATAAATTTTACAAGTTTTTCTAATAAGAATAAACTATTTCCTTGTGACACTTTCTATTCTTTTTAATTTTTTACAATGCAAAATATATAATAATTTTATTAAAACAAATTAATCATATTAGAAATTTTTCTTTTCATAATTTAGAAATTCAATTACAAATCGATACACTTTTATAATAATTGCATAAATATTTTATTAATAATATATTTAATTATTTTACAAAATGTACTTTCTCATAAACAAACATTTTTTTTAACAGATTCAAACTTGGCTTTTAGTTTTTTACACCACGGAAAATAATAAAGAAATAATAAGAAATGTCAGGCGCTTACTATCGCCAAAAAAAGTATCTGGTTTTAAAAAGGAATAGATTAAATAGTCCCGAAAAAGTAGAAAATGAATTTCCTGATTTCGCAGCCAAAAAATTAAAACTTGCAAATAAAGATTTTGACCGTAAAATAGTAAAAATATAAAATTCACCTAATTTAAATGTCCAGGAGACGACTTCTTCAATTGTAAATGATGAGTCAAATTCATCTGAGTTTTCTTCAATAAATGACCCTTTATACAACAGTGACTTAATAACTTATGAATTAAATGAATGTTTGTTTGATACATCAAATGATATATCAATTCAAGAAGTAAACAACACTGACGAAATTAATTATTTAAAAAAACAATCAGTCTCATTTAAAGATAAAATCCACGCCTTATTAGTAAAACATATTTCACATACGACTAGAGAATTCACTACGAAGTTGCTAGAAATTTTGCGAGATGACGGTCATAAAGAACTTCCGCGAAGTGCAGCTACTTTGCTGGAAAGTAATAATTACCAAGAAAAAGAAATTTAAAAAATGAAAGCAAAAAGTCGAAATTTATCTGAAGAAAGATATGGAGAATTTGTATATTTTGGAATTGAAGAAAATTTACAACGAATTATTTCTCCTGAAGTTTATAAAAAACTAATTATTAAATTAATTATAAATATCGACGGAATGCCAATTTTCAAAAATTCATTTGTTCAATTATGGCCTATTTTAATAAATATATTTGATTCAGATTATGAAAGTTCTCCTTTCATAGTTGCTGCATTTTGCGGAAAATCAAAGCCACACTCTGCCAAAGATTTTTTAAATGATTTTATAATCGAAGTAACAAATCTTCTAAAATCTGGCATCAAAATTGAAGATTAATTTTATAAAGTTGAAATTCTAGGATTTGTTTGCGACACACCAGCTCGATCTTTTATAAAATGCTGTAAAGGTCATGGAGGATTTCATGCATGCGAACGTTTTATTGTAGAGGGTGTCTCAGTAAAAAATTTCTGGATTTCTGGGAAAAATAAAGCCAGAATAAGTGCAAAGCAGAAAGAAGATTTGAGGCAAATTCTTTTAAAAATTAAAAATTTACCCGATGACTTTCAAAGAAAAGAATTTGATCTAAATAATTTGGCGAACTGGAAAGCGACTCAATTCCGATTTCTTTTGCATTACGCCAGTGCTCTTTGCCTAAATAAAATCTTAAAAGAAGATGTGTATCAACATTTCTTGTTATTTTTAGTTGCTTCTCGAATTATTTGTTGTCCACTTCTTGCTGTCAGTCACGCAGATTATGCAAGGAAATTACTAAGAAAGTTTGTTTACTTGTTTCCCAGTTTCTATGGTGAATATTCACCAGACATTAACGTCCATAATTATAATTTTGGGTCAATTAAAAAAATTAAAAGACGAAAAAAGAAACCTTTGCAACAAGTTGTAAGAAGAATGTCAGAACTGCATGCTTGCCTCGTGACAGAAGACTTACTAAAGTCAAAGCATCCGTTAACTAAAAAAGTAAATATTAGCAGTCAGCTGGCTCAGAGAGATAGCGGTGTTGGAAGAGGAACGGGCGACGCGACTATCGTGCTCCGTCGTTACTCTCTGACTCGCAACCAACTGCATTGGTACCGGTGCGAGGAATATGCCATCCTTATTTTCCCCCTTCTTAAATAGCCAATTCTAATGAGCCTAGTCGGGAATATAGAAAAAAGGACCACTTACATATTTTTTCTTGCATGACGAATATAATCATTACACTTGTCCAAACGATGTGCTCACTTGCAGTCCTTGAAAGGAATTCTATACCGGTCAAAACCAGTCAGTATCTGGATCCACGGGCCTCCTGGCAACTTTGCAATGGTAAAAGGCATGTATTTCAATTTTTCTTGGAGTGGAATAGGGTTTTCTCCGTCATTTCTGATGGAAATGAAGTAACGTTGCCTGTTTCCGTGATGGGAGTGACGTTTAGGTTGCTTGTTTCCATGATGGGAGTGACGTTTTAATGGTCGTTGCTTTTGTCGATGGCATCTTGTAAACTTGCAAATAATTCCTCGAATGTGATCAAGCAATTATTTTTGGCGTCTTCCCTTACAACTATTTTTACCGGATTTTTTCGCGTAGGAATCGTAACTGGAACTAATTTATTTCCCGGAATTAATGCTGTATTGTCAATACGATGTCCCATTAAAAACACGTGTTGGAATACTTTGTCTAACTCGCTGTCTACCTCGTTTATCGGATCGAGGTCGAACGCGTCTTCTTCTATTTTCTTCGTCTGCTCTATCGCTTGTTGTTTTTGACTAGTTCTTTCCATCATCGGTGACTTTTAGGAAACGACTGAATAATTCTCGGAAATAATTTGGATTAATTGCTTCTAGGTTTCCTTATCTCCCGGGTGAGGTAGGAGAGGAGTCTATTATTGGTCCGCCAGGGTGTCTGTGAGTTTCTTGATATCTTTGACATGCACGTGTTGAAACTCTTTCCCCTTCTGGTCTACTTAATCAAAAATGACTGGAGAAATTTTTTTTACCGTAAATGGACCACTAAATTTTTCCATTAATATCGCATTTTTCTTCTCCAATTTATTCGACAAATAAAAATTTCTCTTTAATACTTCTTCTTCTACCTCTGGTGGTCATTCTCGTTTTCTTAAGTTGTAAGATTTTTGCAGAGTCCTGAAGTTCTTTGCTAGATTTAATATTACTACTTCTATTGCATTTTGTAAGTTTATTATCTGAGATGATGAATTTGAAAAAGATTTCTGGTCGATACGGCAGTCTCGAAAACCTGGAGGAATTAATTCACGCCTGGCGGTATGGTAGGTTGGGGTGTAAGCGGTAGCCGAGTGTTTCGCCGTAATAGAAGCGAACTTGGATTACGTCTATTTTCGATTCCCTTCTTGTATTGGACTTCAAAATCACTCTGCGCTAGTTCCATGATCCATCTTGCTAAACTTCCTTATGGTGTCTCAATGCTGTTTAACTACTTCAGAGCCTGATGATAGTAGCCCTCCAAATGATGACGCATCGTCCAGATGACCCATTTTACCGCTAAGCATTCCAATTCAGTGGCGAAATAGTTTTTCTCCGGTGGTTTGAAAGGGCGACTTACGTATGCTATTACGACTTCCGAAGTTCCTTTATTTTGAGTAAAAACTACCCTTAGACCTTCTAAACTAGCATCCATCTGCAGGTAGAAAGTTTGTGACCAATCTGGGCAAGCTAACCAATTTTATTCGAATTTAACAATTTTTTTTGTCAGTTATATATTTCCATATGTTCTACATTTTTATTCTTATTATTATTATTATTATTACAGAATTATTATTTTTTTATCATAGATAGAGCAATTTAACTTTTGTTTAAAATTTTTTACAATACAATTTTTTTTGAAAATTTTTTTTCGTTCATTTGAACGTTCAGAACTTTAATCTTATTCATAATTAACGAAGATGAGAATATGTATAATTTCCATCTATTATCGAGTTTAAATTTTATACTATTAGTATTTTAGTAGGTGATAAAATAGAATTATGTGAATTCAATACACTATTATGTATATATAGAATATATATAGTCTACATCAGCTCTATAATAACTTTGAAACGATACTGGTCAATTTTATATTTGATCGTAAAATTTTTCTACTTAGTAGTTTACATTTATAAGTAAGTAATTAAGGTAAATTAATTTCGAATGAGAATTTTTTAAGTTTTTATTAAAAAGAAGTTTTTTAAAAACTGGTAATAAAAAAAAATTGAGATTGCCCCAACTGCAATCTCTAGGATGACGTAGCTACCTGGATGATGTCGAAGGGCCCTTTGGAGGATTTCGTGAGAGCAATAGAGGTCCTTTTTGTCGACAAGGGCAGAAGGGAGAATTTTATTTGGGGTGTGTGCAATTTTTATTATCCCTTCTCTACCCTTGTCGACAATTTACCTCAATTGCTCTCTCTTTTGTCCTCCATTTTGCCCTCTGACGTCACCCAGATAACTTTATCTTCCTCCTGATAGCTCAGATTTAACTTTTTCACTCCCATCCTTACTACAATTTTTTTACACTCACACAACATTATTTTCACACTTAATTTACATGGTGAGACTCCGAAACTCTAAATTGATGAAAATCCGTGACGGAAAAATTTTCCCAGACGTGAAGAATCGAACCCCGGCCCTTGGTGTCGCGAGTCGAACGTAGTATCCCCGTAGCCATCCCGCCCGGTAGTGAATACAAGCTACAGGCTATTAATTTTCGATTTTCGTAGTTAATGAGTAGCAATCGATAAATTTTCAGAATTTTTCTCGATTCTGATTTTCTGTGCGAACTAGGGGGATGAACTTAGATCGGAGTACTATGTGTGACCTTATTTGACCTTGAAAGGTACTAAAGAGTAGTTTATTGGAATTTTTCAATTTTATTCGAATTAAA
>JUFY01036494.1:0-34860 GCA_001855655.1 Leptopilina clavipes
AAAAATCAATCAATCCTTTTCGATTTAATATATACATATATATTGCACAATATTATCCTATAAAGTTCGAAATTCGTATTTCATGATCTTGTGTATTTGATTTCAAATATAAATCAGTTCATTAAATTTCACGAATCTATAAATCCAAATATATAATATTTTATTTTATGGAAAAATTTAAATCGGAAGAGTTTTTACTGTCTTCACATGGGAAAACATTTTAAATATACGTCAAAGACAAATTTTAATGATTTTATTTTATGACACGGTCTACAAATTTAATTTTAATATGGAAAATATCTACTATTTTTGTATAAAAATTTTTTTTGTTGGGATATTTTTAATTCAATATTCTATATTGAATAGCAAATTATTTTGAATAACAGCAAAAAAAGTTTTTTAACTTACAAGTAAATAATAAAAAAAAATTTTTAATTAAACAATATTTAAAAGTTTAAATTAAATTGTATTCATACATTCAATTAACAAAAAGTATATTTGAAACAAGTTTAAATGGCAAAGATAAAATATATGTTCGAATTAGTTGCTTTTTTGTAAACAAAATTAAACGTATTTTTTGAAATTTTGTGTATTTATTTTCAAAAATTACTTGAGTCAAAATTTGTGAATTTTAAACAATGAGGTCAGTTTATTCCACCTGGAAATAAAGTTTATTTGTTGAGTTTATAAATATTAAATATAAGTATCGATAATAATGCTAATTGCATAATGTAAATCAGTTCTGATTTCTTTGACGGCTAGTACTCAATTGCTGATATCAGTAATTGGTTATTTCATTGCTTTGATTAAATTGATTAACTAGACTATATATTACTTCAATAAATGTAAATCTAAACTCAATATATATTAAAATCAGTCAACTGCGTAAACTCAATAAAAACAGGTGTTTCGCAGCTATCATCAAAATATTATTATACATATACGATTTTGATATGTAAGTGTAAAGCAAATAAATATTTTGAAATATATGTTAAGCATTCAAAGTCAGTAAATGAATCATATATTACAAGTGAATAAATAAAACTGTGAAAGGTGAGAAGGATAATAGGTGCACGCGCGAAGAAAGTAATTTAAAAAAAGAATAGATATATATATATATATATAGTCACGTGCTATGGTGCGTGTGCAATAAAAACGTGGGAAACATTCCAAAGGACTATAACACAGTTTTGCTGTAATTGCGCTTAACAGATCTCGAAACCTATTTCATATATTGTTTTTAAGTCTTTAGTAAACGATATATCGCTCGCGAAATTACCAACTTAGAAATAGGATTTCTTTTATGTTTTCAAGTAGGGTCGAAAACTTTATTCTCTCCTCTATACTGTTTTTTGTTGAAAGCGCATCAGTTTAATTAAAAAAGAAGCGAGACATTAAATATTTTATGACCGAAAGTAACTGCCATGTGGTATATATCAATTAATTGAATTTCTTTATGAATGTTATATAAATTCAAATATTTGTATATATTTCACAAAAAATATTTAGTATTTTCAATCTCTAAAAATTAAACAAAAAGACTTTTTTCCTAAAAAAATTAAGTCACCATCAAAGTATATTTAAAAATTTTAATTTTACTACATCTACCAATGTTTTTAGCAGAAACGTTTCTTGCTTTTTCGATATTTATGTCATTATTTTTGCAAAATAATCCCGCTTGAATAATTATGAGTAAAGTGAAGCATATTTTCAAGACCTAGAATAAATTGTTCCCTTAGAAAGTTGTAAGACCGCATGTAAATACAATATAAAACAAAAGTATAAAATCACGAACGTGACTGCATTTCCATTTACAGAAATATTTTGAATAAAATCCAGGAGAAATTCACAGAAATGTATTTTAAGAAAAAATTTTTGAATCCACATTTATGGGATTATTATATGTATATATAATTATATATTTCAAGGATAAAAATTTGGCTTTAATAGTTACGCAAGAACAAAAAGCTCTGTGACTCGCGGTAGATCTGTAATTTATCGTCGAAGGATCATTATATGAGTGCCATTACTAAATCACGCTATATCTTGTGAACACGCGGCGTTTAAATCTGAAACAGAAAACCGCGGTGGCATTAAAGGGAGCGTTATTACTAAACCATCTTGCCAGTAAAATTTTAAACTTGCACCAACATTTACAATCGTATATTTAACGATCAGAGGATCGTAAATACGATTTATTGTCATATCTCCAAGATGTTAATTACCATCCCTAGTTGTATAATATTTTTGCGACAATTTTCTTTTCGTTCTGTGCTTCAAAATTCACGCAATCAACCCAAAAGGCGCATAACAAAAGCGATGCGCGCGAGCCGAGAATTTTGAATTCACAAAACTGTTAAAATAACAGCTTTATTTGCATTTTTATTGCCATAAATTTATTTTATTGCTTCAATTTTATTGTATATGACGATAACGACTTGTACCGTTTCGGTATAAACCTCTTATTGTGAAAATTCAAGAAAGAATTTATTTTTTTTTTTTTTGACGAGGAGGGGAATTAAGAAAATGAGGAATAAATCATTCATTTTGTTGGATAATTTGAATTTTAAATTTTTTACTAATCTTTTATTACTTTGATGATAGTTTATTGCAATGTCTGAAAATATGTATCCGGGTTCGTAAGAGTTAAAAAGATGTTATGTAATTGAAAAAAAGGCAAATCTGGTTTCGTATTGAGTTGAAAGAGGATTGTTAACGTGTTGCCAGAAAATAAAGGGTCGTAAGTCGCGAATTTATTTGAAAGCGTATTGTACCGGTGCAGAACACGATCCTATGTAGCGTCTATCGGATTTCAAGTTGCGATGCCCCATTCATTGTGCCATACGATCGCTTAGAGTGGAAGGTGAAAATTTCTCCTCGGTTAATGAATTACCTTTTCTGATTACCACAAAAAAAATAAATAAATAAATAAACAAACAAAAAACAATACTAAAACTTTACATTCCTAGTTTTTTTCTTCCCTCTTAAGTAATTATTTCAAAAGAAAAGTTTTTCTACACAATAATCAAATTTCTGAAAACGAAAATGAATAAAAAATATTACCAACTATTTTAATTTTCTTTTCTTTTCTTCGAATATTGAATATATATTTTTCGGTGAAAAGATATTGGCCATTGTCGAGAGAGAGAAGAGGGTGAGATGAATGAAAATGTTGGCGCCGGAACGAGGCTCATGAATGAGGGAACCCTTATATATATATACGAATGTGTGATTTTCGCGCGTAAGATCGTAAATCGCCTATCTCTTCTTTCGCAAAGATTGGGTCCAGAGGCGATTATTTTCCGACAAGAGAAATGGAAGATGCCAAAGTTGTTCGCCTCCGGATAGTTTTCTGGGTGTGTTCATGTGCATGTGTGTGTATTAACTCACTCAAACAAAACGTGCACATGCACAAGTTCGTGAACGTGCTCACGATGCTGCCCGCTCTGTCCCGTTAATCTAAAGATACAATGCCAGACAAGTTAAAATGGAGGAGAGAAGATGCGGATCTTAAGATACGACCACCTCTGCTACCTTCCTCGACTTCTTCAGACATATCCTTTCAAAAAAAAAAGAGGAGAGAAAGAAAAAACTCCTACATAGTCATTTGAAACACTTTTTTCAAATCTCATTTCAATTTACTAATTAATTTCTCAATTTGACGCCACTTGAGATTTTTAAATTCATCGGTATGTCCTGCTTCTGTGAATTAAATCTTCCACACAGATGGAGAAAATTTGCGTTTCTTTCTTTCAATAACTATTTGACGCGCTGCAAAGAAAGGAACCTTAGGAGCAAACGAATTATAGGTTATGTTTCTGATGAATAGATCTAGATTTATCTTGATTAAAAGTTCCTTTTTATGTGAAATCAAAATCAGTTGTTATTGAATATTTCCGATCTGATGAAGACAATGAGACAATATTAAGACTTGTGTATCTAATTATTGAAAAGATTATTCATCATTAATTTAAAACACCCCTTATACTTACTTCCTAAACTCGGAATTATTTCACAGGTGAAAATGCAATTTATATAAAGTATTTTTATTTTGTGAGAGGGCAAGAATTGGGAGTGATATAATAATATAAGAAGAAGAAGTTAGATGTAAAGAAGTTTGCTTTGCGTTTGTTTGACAACTGGTAGTTTGGCACTCAATTAAAGTTTGTGAATAAATTCTGCTTTACAGATGCCTCGTCGTCGAATGAAGCGGTGCACCTACAGCAGCGATTGAAGAGCTTGAGCACGGAATTGGTGACCCTGAGGAACCGGCTGCACGTGAGCCAACCTGCGAACAATTCAGGGCCGGCAGGTGTAACGTGCAGCCCCCTGGCCAAAAGTTCCGATAAGAGTAGTGTGAGTACAGCGGCTCCTGCGGTGCCACCGAGGACAACATTACCACCAGGTGGCGGTGGTACCCTCAATATTGGACATCCTTCCGGTCATACTCTTACCGCTTCCGCGATCGTTCATCCTCATGCAAATCATGGCACGAGCAACGCTCTCAACCACAACTCGACCACAAATAATTTAATATCTGGTCAGTATCTAACCACACGTCCACGCTGCGACATGCCATTTACGTTTCAGAGACTTGTTGTTTCATGTTGGAAAATTTGGACGTGATCGAATTTATGATAATGGGAAATTTCAAACCTGATGTTTTAATGCATATATATCTAAATTTCCCACCATTCATTATATATAATTGCAAATTCCATCTTTTATTCGTTTCACAACTTTTTTTCAAATCTTTTCCATTTTATAATTATTTCCTCATTTTTCACATCATTTTCATATATTTTTCACGAAATTATTCCTTGTCCCGTTGAAAAAAATTCTCTATCACTTTTCATTTTTTGCGAATTAATAATCCATTTTGAAGAAAGTCTCATTTTTATTCTAGTGGAAAAAAAAGGTGGAATGAAATTCCAAATTTGAGGGTAAAATTGCGAAAATTCCAAACAGTGCAAATAGGAGATAAGGGCCCTGATGTTTGCTAAAAGTTTATACAAAACTTATTGGCGATTTCTTTCAGTGAAAGTTAGAAAGTTTCGTATCCTTGAAGACTTGGGGGGGGGGGATATTCGAACCAAAAGAAAAGTTTGTTTATAGTTTTCTTCCAATCTTGTCCTTTTAATTATTTTTATTTTCATTGTCATTTTTTTTCTTGACAATATATGAAAACTTTTTGTCTTATAAATAAAAAAATATTTGAAAAAAATTTTCAGATTGAATAATAATAAAATCGGGGGAAAAAATGGGAAAAATTACATATTGTTAACATAATGAATATGTCACGGAGTTTGAACTTAACCACATTAGGATCACTCGTCTGGGATATTAAGCTCGTGAAACCGCGTCCAACATCAAATATCGAATTACACTTTTACCTCTGATATAACCCAAGTATTATCTATCAGTGTTGTTGAATTTAATTTATTAATGATGCTGTTTAATACTGCACTCTAGTCAATTTTCAAATTAACATACATATATTCATTAAATTTAATTAGTTTAGGTTTAGACCATATAATTTCTGCTATGGATAAAAAAATATGCTACAAAATATTACAAATAATATTTCACAAATAATTCGAAATAATAGACAGAAAAAATAATCAAAATGTTTTTTGAGATTAATTTTAGCCTTCGATTTAAATTCATATTTCAGAGAATTTATTTTATTTAAACATTCTAGCATTTTGTTTTTTCATATATATGATTTAAACTTTTTGCCTCTGTTAAATTTTTTCTTCTCGTGTGGATTTTTTCATTTGTTAGATTTCGTTGCTATGCGCGTAAAATTCAATAAAATGTACAACAAATAGAAATATTTTCTTTCTATTTGGTATGTGTTATTAAATTTTCCACATATATATTTCTTTAGCAGGTCTCCGTCAGAAGTTATAATATAAACGGGAGATTGAAAAGATTTTAAAAATCGTAATTTTATTCTTTTATAAATACTGTTTGCTCCGTCTGATAGAGAAAAGAGTTTACTTTTCACGAAAAGAATAAACGAACATTTATTAAAGAGTTCTGCTCATTCTGTTTTATGAATTTTTCTTCCTAAAAAGGAGAAAAAAAACTGCTATTGATAGTGGGATAATTAATAAAGAAACAATAGTTTTTATTTGTTTTTGAGAAAAAATAAACTTTTTACGTTAGCAATCGTAAACGTTCGAGAATTTTTCGGATACTTTATAAAAGTATCGATTGTATTTTTTAATATTGATATATTTCTCTGATTATGTTAATGTTTATTATTTTGAAATCTAATTTTTGTCGGCCTTGTTGAGAAATGAATTTGCAATTTTTCATTGCGCTTTAATTTATAATCGTTTCTTGGCGGCCGGTGGATAAAAAGAAAAGAAAAAAAAAGTAAGTGAAGAGAGAAGCTAAGAAAAAGTGTTATCGATTTATGTTTCCGGTAGATCTGGAACCCCTAAAGCTTCACAGCGTGGTGCCTGACGACGGGATAGTGTCCTGTGTCACAGCATTGGGTTGTCTCAGAACACCGCCGATTTCCAGTATCATTGCCGAGGTGAAGAATGCTAAAAGCTCGCAAGCACTTCAGCACAAGTGTCCACCTAAGGGAAATGGATCTCCGTCAAGTACAGTGACATCAACGGCCTTGGATGACCTCATTCATCTATCTGCACCTCTCACCGAAGACGCGGTCCTTAAATGTCTCCAAGCTCGCTTCTGCGCCAAACAATATCACGTGAGTTAATTTCAAAACATATTCTTTCTTTCTTTATTCCTATTCTTTCCAAAAATTATATATTCTTCATATTCAAGACATCTTGCCTGGTTTTGAATTTTCTTTCTTTTAATCATAAAATAATTTTTGGTCCATTTTCCATCATGGGGGAAGGAATTTTTTTTAAGTCTTTTCAATGAACTGAATTAAAAAATAGAAAAATTATTCCTTGGTGGCAAATCTTTCACGGACCACCCAAAAATTAACTGTATATATACAATGTAAGGGGAAATATTCAAAAGAGATAAAATGTATTCCCGTGGACTTAATGATCAATCATGGCCTCTTTCTTGTTACCAAAACACAGGTCTGATTTAACTCGAGAAAGATGTATCAATCACACTTAATCACTTTTATTTGCCAAAGCAGATGACTTATATTAAAACAAGAGAAAAGAAAAATTAAAGAATGTCGAATAAAAAATTACGGTTGAAAGAAATTTCAAAATGAAGGAAAAATTTCGTTTAATTAAATAAAATTATTTATGATATTATTTAACGATAATATCTTGACATAATTTTAACAAAAGCCGCATAGTTTCAAAAATATTGCGGAAAATATTGAAAAAATATTGAAAATAATGAATTTGTGGCGCATTTAAATATTAAGAGAAAAATGGTATCTGAAAAAAGTCTTAAAGTAAGATTTTTCTCTTTTAACTGTGCCATAGTTTAGTTTAAAGGAGAAAATTTGTGAGTGCTCGCAAGGAGCAATAATAGTATGGTCCTGGCAACTCGAGGGCCTGTTTTAGCGGCACTCGAGGCTGTTCTCTGCACTCTCTTGGAATGCAAACGGAGCAAAGCAAAGCTAGTATATATAAGACTTGACTCGCATTCACACGCACACATTCTTCTTGAGGGCCTTAAGGCCCAAAGGGCGGACTCACTCCGGGGCAATGTATGCAATGACGCAAACATGTTCCGTCCGAGCGTGCACGCGGTTTACCATTAACTTAAACCCCCCGCTTACCCCCAAACTCTTCTCCTCCATACAACGTATTAACCGCAGCGACTCACTCGTTTTGTCTTACTCCCTCACTCCTATTCCGTTTATCATGAGAAACTTCCTCTTTCCTTCTCTCAACCTGTCACATTCTATGCCTCTCTTTCGCCTTATTATTCCTCTCGACTTTCCTTCCCACTTTTCATCTTTATTTATATATCATTCTCACAATTTTTTCTTATTTTGGCTTTTTAAACTTCAATTTTGCATTTTTCGGAGATTTTGCTTTTGGGAAATTTTTAGGAGGAGAATTTTTTGTCCTTTTTTTCATCTTTATTCTTCGATTTTGAATTTTTCCGAGGTTTTTTTTTTTTGCAGAAATTTATGAGAAGAATTTTCTCCCTCTTTTGTTTTTTATTCTTCAATTTTTAATTCTTCGGAGATTTTTCTTTTGAAAGAAATTTAGGAGGAGAATTTTCTGCTCCTTTTGTTTTTTTATTCTTCAATTTTTAATTCTTCGAAAATATTTCTTTTGAAAGAAATTTAGGAGGAGAATTTTCTCCCTCTTTTGTTTTTTATTCTTCAATTTTGAATTTTTCAAAAATGTTTTTTTTTTTGAAAGAAATTTAGGAGGAGAATTTTCTCCCTCTTTTGTTTTTTATTCTTCAATTTTAAGAAAATTTTCTCTTTGTTTTATTTGGCAGTTTCTATAGTTTTGTTAGACACACAATGGAAAATATTTAAATCTTTTTGTTTTACGAATTTTATTATCTTATTTGTTCAAAATTTATTTGTTAAAAACAACATTTTGTTCCATCCAACTGTTCTTTTTTTTCAAAACATATGGATACATCTGGAAGTAAATAATAGGATAATAAAAATGTTTCTTTTAATCATTCGCCAAAAAAAAAAAATTGCAGATCAAATATTTATTTGCTTTGAAAAGAAAAATTTTTCAGAGAGTTAATTTATATTAATTTGAGTTAATTATTATCCCTCGTGCGGTATATTGTTAGAAATTATCGAATATTTATTTTAGAGGTTTAGAAGCATTCTTCGAGATACATCTTCTTTTTTTTTTAATGTGTTTCAAGTAACTGTGAGAGAAAGGCGTAAAAAATTTCACTACGGTAAAGTAATCAGAAAATAATGGCGTCTCGCTATAAAGGAATTTTTCTACTGATCGCTGGGATTACGGATATCGGTCGCGCGGCTCACCATAAATAATTTTCTACTTAATAATATGCCAGAGAGAATATAATATATAATTATCGATATCAAAAATTTTACTTATCAAATGAATTTGTTCTTCAAAAACTGGATTATCGGATTTTATATAGAATTAAAAATTTACCCTCAAACAAACATTTTTTTTATACGAAAAATAAATATTTTCCTTTATAAATTTTTTTCAATAATATAATATATAAATTTCTAATAATATGGAAAAATTCATAAAAAACAAATGAATCCGAATTACTTTTGTTTTAATATTTAACTTTGTTGAACGAAAACATGTTTTTTAGTTAAAAAAAAAAATGTTTGTATTAAAAATTTGAAAAAATCAAAATTTGATTCATTTAAAAAATAAATGAATTTAGAGACTTTCTGTTGAAAAAATGTAAAAAAAATTTTCTTTGTTTAATTACCATTCGTTTGTAATCAAACAAAAATTGCTTTGTTGAGTAAGTATCGTAAATTTTTTGTTTTGTTTCAGAACTCAAAAATATTACTTTTTTTCTGAAAAAAAAACTTTTTTTTTATATATACTTTTACAAAGAGTCACTCATTTCCATGGAAAAGAATTTCAATTGAATTTCCTCGAAAAAGAGCTAGAAAATCCAATTGTAGGTTGTGTCCGTAAATGTTTTATTCAACAAAACCTTTTGTATGAAAATTTTTTGATATTAACCCTTGGCTACTGTCGCTACATCAATGTTGTTTAATATTTTTCTAAATTTCCAATATATACTATTTCATAAAACATATTATATATAAAAATTCGCTAAACATATTTTCGATTTCAGTTCAAATATAGAAAAAATGAATTGTGTAAGTTGAACATTTTAATGATAAAGAAAAAATTGAAATACTTTTTGAAGAAAGAAATTGATTCAAGTAATCTTTTACTTTATTAGCAATAAATAATTATTCACTCTGAAACAATGACTTTTTGAATAAAGTAAACTTTATTTGAAGCTTTGAATTATTTGAATAATTTCTGCCTTTTGATTGACTCAAGTAATTATTATTTGACTATGGCTAAACAAATTATCATTATATACAGAAATGAATATTTGATCGACTATTTGAACCGAAAAAAAATTTTGGTATAAAGTATCTACTTTATACCAAAATTTTTTTCAGGAAAAAAGAGAATTACAGAAAGAAAAATCTCTGTTGTATTTTGAACGGAAGAAATAATGAGGAATTTTTATTTAACACTTTGTGTACATGTATAATTGCTTTTTCGCTATTCTTTGGAAAGCGAGTTAACGGCACCCTGTCTTTGCAATGGTTTTGAAGTTATATACGCAGTGAAGTATATATTATGTTGGTACACATGCAGGTGCGGTTCAAAAAGTGGGACCCTGCTGGTTTCCCTAGGGGCCCCAATGTGGGACCGGTTTTTCTCTCCGCACACTCACACACGTTTCGATATTCCTTTTTGCCTGTTTTTGTCAGTCCCCTGGTCTTGCTTTCTCTATTGGGCCTCAAATAGTTATGGGGCCTCGTCAAAGCTCGCCGCCTCTTGTTGCTTCTAACACCCACCTCCTCCTCCTCCTCCCTTTGATCTCATATATTCTCTCCTTCACCCAGGGGCGTAAACTCTTATTGAATACAATATATTCTTTGACCTCTTTATGTTAAAAAACACATCAGGTAAAATATATTCCCTATTTTATAATTTATGAATAATGTCCACTTAACTCTGTACGTACAAAGAAAGACATGTCAACAAATCTATTTCCAAAATCCTATGTTCCTTTTATGCAGGTTCTTCTGTTGTCATGAATGAAAATCCCATTTTGGTACAAGGGACTAAAGGAGTAGTTTATTTTCTTCAAATTTCTACTCCAAAGGGAAAAATATTTATTTTACATTAATAATTATAACAAAAACAATAGATTTTTTATCACAATAAAATCATAATTAGGTTTGTAAAAAATGATTATTTATGATTGTTTTAACAGGTGCAGGTAAAATATTTTAATTATACGATTTTAATTGTTAATGGCGGAAAGGTGAAATTTTCATCCTGTGAAAATATTTTTTTTCTTTTTTCAAAAAAGGACTATTTTTATTGGTCCATTTTGGTTTCGTAAGCATATATTATATGTGGAGAGAAGAGGATTGATGGAGGACAAAAAAATGTTGAATCACTTGGAATCTTTTCAGAGTCAGTCTGATGTGTGTCTATTTGATTTTAAATGCGTCGAGTCACACGCCGATGCGATGCTTCTTTTATTCTCTTTTACTCTCGACAGCATATATGATACAAGCGAGATATCAATTTACAAAACTAGCAGACCCACAAAATATCCTAATTGAGCTCTTACACGGACAATTTCTCATACATAGTTTTCGTTTGTCATTAAAAAAGTATTTTATTTCTATTACTTCTATTACCATATACTTTCTATTATACATAGAAATTTTCCATTCTTCTACTAAACTTTATAATAAATAACAATTCTATTAAACTGAATGAAAATTTTTTTGTCGCTATAAAAATAGTGCCCACTTTAGTATTAGAATATATTATAATATATAATACATTAATATAATATAATAAATCAAGAAATATTATTAATTAAAAAATAATAACTTAATATCAGATCAAGAATATTTTTCTAAAAGAAACATTAAATATAACTAATTTGATACGTAAAAAAGAATAATTATTTTTAAGTAATTTGGATTTAGAAATTTACCTTCAAAAAATATTATAAATATTTAAATTAAATTAATTATCCCTGTTTTATTTGTTTGGAATATGTTTATTTATACTTTTAACGAGGATGTATCTAATTTGATTTTGTAAGGGAGATTTGGAAGTGCGGTGTGTTAAGAAGAAAAGGGTGATTGATGACAATTTTATCTGATTTTAGACGAATGTTGGTCCAATTCTCGTTTGCATTAATCCTTACACGGATGTTGGGAATCCCTTGACTCTGACGAGTACGAGGGCTGTGCCATTGGCGCCCCAGTTAAATAGGGTTGTTCAAGAGGCCGTAAGGCAGCAATCAGAAACTGGTTATCCTCAGGCAATTATTCTCTCAGGTAAATGTCCGAAATGTTAACAAATTCTCATCAAATTTGAATTATTAAAAAAAAATTCCGATAAAATATTCCATGTTTGTGATAGAAAAAATATTGATGAGAATGTAAAAATTACATTTCTTATTGAAATTAATAATTGATAGTATATTATAATTTTATAATTAATTTATTATAATAAAAAAAAATTAATCATAAACTAGTAATTAAGTAGAAACAATTATTTGAAATAAATTTTTTTTAAAGAAAAATAAAAAAAAACTTTTTTAATGAAAATAAATTATTCCACTTTTAGGGACAAGTGGTTCTGGGAAAACTTATGCATCTATGTTATTACTGAGGCAACTTTTCGATGTTGCTGGTGGTGGTCCCGAGACTGATGCTTTTAAACATTTGGCTGCTGCTTTCACTGTTCTCAGATCTTTAGGTTCCGCCAAGACAGCCACGAATTCTGAAAGTTCACGAATCGTGAGTTCATGGAAATTCATTTTTTTAATAATTTCCTTAAGGGCATGTGCTACTCAGTTGATTTACATGAAAATATTCTCCACGTCACAATTATTAATAATTATCAATTATCAATATTATAATAAATCTATTTTCTGTTTTAAAGTAATGAAAAAATTTAATTTATTCCGAAAATAAATTTTACCACTTTTGATAAATTTTCAACTTCATGTCTTTTTGTTAGTAAATAAATTGTTTAT
Organism: Leptopilina clavipes; assembly: GCA_001855655.1. Lineage (NCBI taxonomy): Eukaryota > Metazoa > Arthropoda > Insecta > Hymenoptera > Figitidae > Leptopilina > Leptopilina clavipes. The sequence continues at coordinate 12,697 of JUFY01036494.1, forward strand.
GAAATTTTAATGAATCGATTGGAGACATGTTCTCAAGAAGTGAAATATCTGTAATAAATAGATTATTGAAGAAAAGCTAATATTAAATTGTTACACATTTTTTTATTTTAGGGACATTTTATAGAAGTACAGGTAACAGATGGAGCCCTTTATAGAACGAAAATTCACTGTTACTTTTTGGACCAGACGAGGGTCATTCGACCACTGGCAGATGAGAAAAATTATCACATTTTCTATCAAATGTTAGCTGGTCTCTCACATGATGAACGAGGTAAAAAAAAGAGAATGATAATAAGCAGTGTTGAGCTCGTTAATGTTTTTAAAGTGTAATTCCTCATTCGTTTCTCAAAAAAAGGAAAGAAAAAAAAACTGTAACGGTATCATTATTATAAATAATAACTCGTTACTGTCACAACACTGCTATTAAGAATGATAATTAACCATCAGAAATAATTTGTGATTTTTAACTTTTTCACAGTTAAACTAAATTTAGAGGGGTACAATTTAAAAAATTTAAGGTACCTCCAGCAAGGCGATACGAGACAAGATGAGACTGAGGATGCTGTTCGATTTCAAGCCTGGAAAGCTTGTTTGGGTAAAGAAAAAATTACTAATTAATAAATATAATATTTGTAAAATAGGAGACTAAAGTTGGACGTATGGTTTTTGATAATTAGAAGAGGGCGTGTTAAGGGATGATACTAATAAATAATAAATATATGTAAATTTAGGAGTACTGGGAATTCCATTTTTGGATGTGGTTCGAGTATTAGCAGCTGTTCTGATTCTTGGAAACGTGGGGTTTACTGATGGCCCTGGAGTGGAGGTTGGAGTGATCGGAGAGAATGAGTTGGCATCTGTGGCGGCACTTTTAGGTGTTCCTCCGCCAGCTTTGTTGAGAGGACTCACCTCCAGGACCCATAATGCCCGTGGACAGCTTGTCAAGTCGGTCTGCGATGCCAATATGGTAATCACTATTACTATTCATTCTCAAAGAAGAATAAAATATTCAACTTCGATATACTAAAATTACACACGACTGTTAATATTTTACTCTTTGAATCAAATTTTTTTAAATTCATCAGTCAATCGTTTTTCAGATTTCCTTTTTTATAAAGAATTAAATTAATATTAGAAGTTAGTTTTTTTCTGCAAGAAAATGAATTTGAAAATATTAATTCATACTAGTAAGTTAGTTTCCAGACTTTCAAAACATAATTTATGTTTCTTTTTTATTTTTTCTACAGTCGAATATGACGAGAGATTCGTTGGCAAAGGCGCTTTATTGTCGAACTGTTGCCACTATTGTTAGAAGGGCCAATAGTTTAAAAAGACTCGGTTCCACGCTCGGAACACTTTCCTCCGATTCGAACGAGTCTGTTCATAATCAAGCCGAAGTCACCAGTCAACATGCGTCTACTATTGGAAGTTCAGCAGGTAATTAAAAAAAAATGATTAAAAAGCCCAATGGAAAGACAGACGTAAATTCGACATTTTGATCCAAAACAGAAAAATTGTCTTTTAATATTTAATTTACAATTATTTATTGATAGATTTTAAATTTTGAGGATAAGTTTTGGTAAAATTGAACAATATTGTAGTCGATTTCAAGAACAGGAATAATTAAACAGGGATAAAGATAAAATATTGATAAAATAATGGAAACATTGAAGAATTAAAATAGAATGACATGGAGGGAAAATTTATAAACTTCTGAATAATTGAATAATTGTTTTTAAGGTGGAACTGGTTCGCGAAGTATGACTGCTTTAAATAATGCAGTTAGACATGCAACAGATGGTTTCATTGGCATCCTAGACATGTTTGGGTTCGAGGATCCGAAACCAAGTCAACTTGAGCATTTATGTATAAATCTTTGCGCCGAAACAATGCAGCATTTTTATAATACTCACATTTTTAAAAGTTCCATTGAAAGCTGTCGAGATGAAGGCATTCATTGTGATGTTGAAGTCGATTATGTCGATAATGTCCCTTGCATTGATCTTATTTCGTCTTTGGTAAGTTTCAAACAACAATTCAAGGACGAATTGTCAATTTTTTTTTATTTATAATATTCATTACTTGGCATTTATTTATTTCTCTTGCTTTATTTGTGAATAATTTTCAATTAATTTAGTTTTATTATTATTGTATTTTTTTTTGCCTTTGTAAATTATTTTTTTCTTTAAATTGTATTATCAGAGAACTGGTCTCTTGAGTATGCTCGATGTTGAATGTTCAATACGAGGAACGGCAGAGAGTTACGTGGCAAAGGTAAAGGTGCAGCACAAGCAAAATCCGAGGCTTTTTGAACCAAGGGCTGTTGACTGTCGATCATTTGGAATCCAACATTTTGCTGGAAGAGTCACGTACGATGCTTCTGATTTTCTAGGTAAAAATTCATTAAGTATTCTTCTAAATATTCCGATTTGTGTATAGTTAGAAGAAAATTCATGTAAGTTGGAATGTAATATTTTCTTTCTTTAGATACGAATAAAGATGTGGTGCCTGATGATTTAGTGGCAGTATTTTACAAACATACGTGCAATTTTGGTTTTGCAACACATCTGTTTGGAAGTGAATTGAAAGCACTTTATGCGAGTGACACTGTTCCTCGAGGAGTGAGCTTTAGAATATCTCCCACATCACACACTGATCTGTAAGTTCAGTTTGATCTGAAATTTTTTGTGATATATTTTCAAGAAAATTTTTAAAATAATTATTTTTTGAGAAAAGTGGAAAATCACTTGAGAATATTTAATAAAGATAGAAAAAAAATTGATGTTTTCAAGAGATTATACATTTTGTAGCTTGAATGGCGATGAGCCCATTTCAACATTGACTCAGGATTTTCACACACGACTGGATAATCTTCTGAGGACCTTGGTGCATGCAAGACCTCATTTCGTTCGGTGCATGAGGAGTAATGCTTCAGAGACGCCAATGCATCTGGATAGAGGAGTCGCTATGCGCCAAATTAGATCTCTTCAAGTTCTCGAGACTGTAAATTTAATGGCAGGAGGTAAATGAATGTAACACTAATTTAATTCAAATTCTCCTGTAATTTTTTCCTTCTTGACATAATTTAATTTTGTTTTTCTTTTTTTTTTCCTCAACGAGTTAATTATTTTTGCTGAAAATAAATTTGTAAATTTAATTAATTACAGGATACCCTCATAGAATGAGGTTCAAGGCATTCAACGCAAGGTATAGACTGATCGCACCCTTCAAACAATTACGAAGGGCTGAGGACCAAGCAGTTGAAGATACAAAATTAATTTTACAAAATGCTCAACAAATGAAGAGTAAATTCGGCGCTAGCACGAGTTGGGCTCTCGGAAAGCGGCATATTTTCCTCAGTGAGGGAATTCGACAGCAATTGGAAAATCTCAGATCTGAGACGAGAAGAAAAGCTGCCACTAATATTCAGGTGAGAGTAACATAATTGTCTTTTAACATTTTTATAATCTTTCGTATTCTCATTATCTTTGAAAATCGAATAAAGCGAAACTTTTAGTAATTTGACAATTAATTCGGATATGGAATTTTCTTATATATTTTTCTTTGATTTATTTTTCAGGCTACATGGAGAGGCTGGCGGGTGCGTAGACGATGGCCTGTTCGAAGAACAAATATGACTTTAGTTTCGAGTTTGGGTCAGAAGAAAAATTCTCAACCGCCATCGAGTAATACGGGCACAATTCAAAGAAATGTGACTCTTGGTTCCGTTACCGGAAATGGAATTCGTCCGAGACCTCAACCTATCACAGGAACACCACCACCTGATCCCTCAGAAAAATGTGCTGATCAGAAAATGATTCAGCAGACTTGTACTCTCTTTGGATTGGATTTGGTAAATTTTCGAAAATCTGTATTTGAATTTAGAAGGAAAATTTCTTTTTTTTTTATAAATTCTAAAAAACGTGGAATTATTTTTCAGGAACGTCCTCCACCTGTTCCGCCCAGCCGATCTTATACTGTTACGGGAAATACGAAACTTGGGTATCCTCAGACGAGAGTCATGAAGACCCCATTTCCTGGTAAATATTAATTACTATTTGGTAATTTAATAAATATCGTTAAATAAAAATTAAAATGTAAATAAACATTAAAAATTAAAACTAAACTAAATATTTATAATTTTTTCTCGTATCATAGAAAGGAACTTTTTTCAATAACTTTATTTTTACCATCGCAAAAAAATTGTCTTTCTTTAACATGGAAAATTTTGCCTTCTTCTTCTTCTTCTTCTAGAAGGAGGTGAAGGTGAGGTCGTTCTTTTGAAAGGTGAGACAGTTCTTGTGGTTGGAGCTTCTTCGAGACGTGGCCACTTACTTGTCGAACACAACAACATAACGTTACACGTGCCTTACCAGTTCATGGAATTGAAACCATGCAACATTAATGTTTAAGTGTTATTTATTTTTCTTCTCTTCATCTTCAAAAAAAAAAAAAAAAAAAGAATTCCAATTTATGTAAAAAAAAAGAAGGAAGTTTGGTGATACTCTCGGTGTAAGTATTAAATCTTTTTCTTCTTTCTCTTCGTTCTTCTTTTGCTGCCGATGAATTGCCATAAAATAGTTTTTATACAAGTTTATCGTCCTATATAATGTCATATATTCGTCCTGAATTGAAAATTAGGATTAAAAAAAAAGAAACAAAAAGTTATTATTATCAAACGCTCAGGTAATTGATTGAAAATCATCGCGTCTTTTCGTGAGAATCTCACATTTTTACGAATATCTTGATTTTTGTTTATTTTTATTTTTTTTAATTGTCCTTTGTTATAAATCTCGCTCAAAACCCAAGTTTTTGTCTTCCATTTATGTAAGTAGCTTTAAGTAGACTTTAAGTATACATTAAAAGGGAGAAATCACAATAATCGTGGAAAATGTCAGTTTTATATTTTTGTTGTTTCTTGTATTGTAGGGGGCTGTCAATTTCTATCTTATTTTGACATGTTGTTTTTAGATTGTGATTTTTTTCCAGAAATTGAACTGAATTGAGAAATATTGGATAGACAGATTATACAGAGAATGCCAATAACATTCCTTAGATTAAATATACCGGTGATGTGTATTTAGTGGGTGCTACAATCGATTTTTGTAATTTTTTTTTATCTATTTCTTTTGCACTGTTATTCTTCTTCTATATTTTTGAAATATGTTCTTACATTCTTTTTTATTATTTTAATTTTTGTTTTATTTCGATATTTTCTTGAATTTTAATTTCATTTTTTTCTATATTTTTTCTGTAGTTTGAATTTTTTTTATTTGAAGAATTGAAAATTAATGATTAGATGTTAATAAAAAAAAAGATACCGGTTCTGAATTTTTACCTGAAAGGTATTAACTACTAACAGTATTCTCGTCTGTCATTGAATTCTTAGTGCCAATCGCTAGAAACAAATTCAATACATAATTTATGTTTACGAACTTAATAATTTTAATTGTCATATCATTATTATTACAAACTATCATCCTCGTAATTATAATTTCTTTATAATTATATTATACGATGGTGAAGGTGAAGGATTTGTAGATACGTGCATTTCGACTAATTGTAGGTAAATCCTACTTCTCTATTTTAAATGCATTATTACTTTCAAAAGTAATGTATTTGCGCTTTCAAGGGCTTTGTAAAGCCCAAGAGGTTATTTGTACATACAAAATTCACGATACGTGTTACCTACATTCGTCGAAACATTATATTTCTAATCCGAGCAAATTTGTACACTAAAGCGAATTTCATGTACTTGATTTGGTAAATTCAAAACCAGTTTCAACAGTTTTGAAAACTTTCTAAACGCAAATGGAAATATTCTCATCGTGGTTGAATTTTGAAATTAATGAGAAATATAATATTCTCGTTGATGAAATAAAAATTCGCTTTAATAAAACGAAATTTTTCAACTGTTTTTGGAAAAATAAGTTCCACAGTTGAAAAAGATTCGAAATATTGCTCAGATTACTCAGAATCACCTGTAAATAAATGATATCCATTTATCTATTATTGGTCAATATATTTTTAAAGATTTAATCAAATTGTCTTCATTTTCCTATGAATTAATTATAATCAATTATAATTAATTAATCAATTTTGAAAGATAATTTTTCTGTTTGATTATTATTATTGATTCGTCATTTTTTTCAGCTCTCAAACTAACTCGTTGAGGAATTCAATTTTCAAAGGCAGACTTTTGATTATTGAGTTTCGAATTGAAGCAATTGGAGCTTTTCTCTTTTGAGTTTGTCGTAAACTGTGGAAATAGCTGATCCGAAGTTTTACAGATATATATATATATACATGTAGAGGAATTGGAGTTTGGTGCAGTGATGCGAGTGACTCGCGACAAATAGCAGAGGCGAGAGTGAAATGTCAAGTCAAGCCCAGTTTTCGCATATGGGAGCCACTCGACTTGAAGGAGAGACTTTCAAACGTTTTAGACGTTTGTGATGAGAGACGTCAAAGGCGGAAGAAGTCACGCCGTGTGTATGTGTCTTCCCTCGAGGAACGACGATACCGGCAGTAAAACGGAAATGATGAAATTACGAGCGGTAGTACGAAGTTATAAGCACGCCTATTTCATCCTCTGCATCGTCATCCTCTTCGGGAAGAGGAACATTCGCTTCCTTTCGCGAGCGGAAGACAACGTACGCCGCCTTCCACATAAGATGACGTATACATTTACTCCCCCCCCAAAAAAATTACAATCTCGATGACAATGAATGAGAATGATTAATATTATTAATTACCTGGCTCGGAAGGTACGTTTTTTTTTACTTTTTCTCTAAATAGTCATTTTTTTGAAATTTTCCATCTTATCAAAAATTTACAACTAAAAAGGAACAGAAATATTAATTAATATTAATTTGTTAATTCACTAATTGAGTAATAAATGTAAAATAGTTCATTTTCGACTATTTAATAATTTTAATAACTAAAAAAAATTGCATTTAATTATGAATATTAAATTAAAATCAAAATGTGATTTGAAAGATTTTATTTGATCGATTTCGTGAAAATAATACTGTTTCAAAATATAATTCTATTAAAAAACAGAAAGCTTTGTCGATTTTAAGAACTAAAAAGAAGTGACATTTCTTGTAAGTAAGAAGAAAATCGCTTAGAAAATTCAGTTACTCCGAAAATAAATTTCACTATTTTAATGACAGTTTGTCGATATGATGCCATTTTGAGACATAATGACATTATAGACATATAATGACAAATATATCGTCCTTAAAGTTTTAACGATTGATTGACACTTCCATGAAAGCATTTTCTGTCAATTTTTTATATTAATTTTAATTTTACTTACATAATATTATAAGTGTAATATTTTATTCGTTATTAATTATTTCATTATTACTTAATTTTTTATTAATTATTTTAATAATAATAAAATTATTTTTTGACACAGATTATTTATTTAGTGAAAGATTTATCATCTAGTAAAAGAGTAAAAAACTATAAAGTATAAAGTTTTTTCAAAACTTCATTTTTTTGTATTGAAGACGCTATGAAATTTTTACATATAAAAATCTGGATCCTTTTTTTTTGGTATAATTTACAAATAAAAATTAAAATACACTAAATTTGAAACTTTTAGGTAGAAAATTTTGAATTAATTAAAAGATTTTTAATTAAAATTTCCAAGGTGACTGTACTTAATTGGCTTTGAAATTATCTTTGCCTTTCAAGTTGTTTGTTTACATTTACGCCCAAACAAAGCTCCCAAGCGCCCTTTAAGGTGACTTTAGAGTGAGACACATTTTATTGCAGGTCGAAACAAGTTGAATAGAAAATTCCATTGAAATTTAATCCAGTCTCATCAGTTGCTAAGAGGCATTCTACCTGTCTAAACGTGTTCAATTTTCCGCAATGTCAATTATTTAAAAATATTTATTTAATACTATACAGTGTGTTTGAATTTTTTATAAAACCACAAAAAAAGTTGATTTGTTTCACACTTTGAAAATTGTTTCGTGAGTGTTTAAATTTTTTAAAAACCGCGATTGATTAATAATTAAAAAAAATTCTTTTTTTTTTCGCAGTGGATGTTTTAATTTTTAAAAACCACGATCGATAAATAATTTAAAAAAAAATTCGTTTTTTTCGCACTTTGAAAATTGATTCGGGAGTGGAAGATTTTTTTTTTATTAAATCGTGTGTGCTTCTTAGTTATACTTCTGCAGGAGTAGCTCTGGAATAAAATGAAATTGATAATTTCAAGGTATGTTCATAGATAATAATTAAATATTTTTAATAAAATTTTATAATTTATATCATTATATAATATAATATGGTGTTTATAACGTAAGGTGTAGAATGAATTCTCAATTAAGAATTTCATTTGAGTAATAGAGGACGTAGTATAATATTAAGACGCTGTGGAATTAATTAACACGTGACATTCGATACCCGAATATTGAAAACAGCGTTAATAGCGCTCTCAATTTCTCCTTTAGTTAAAGGTGAAATTGACAGAATGCTGTGAAAATAAAGTCTTTATTATGAAATTGAAACAAAGTTTTAAGATTTCTCAAAGGATTCTCTATAAATAAACAAGACAGTAATTTTTAAATAATTAGTAAATATAAAGAAAATAAATTTAAGAGTATTTTATAATTGAATGGAAAATAAAAAATAATAAAAATATTAATAATAATAATAATAGTATTAATAACGATAATAATGATAATATTAACAATAATAATAATAATAATAATAATAATAATAATAATAATAATAATAATAATAATAATAATAATAATAATAATAATAACAATAAATAATTTGGAAGTACATATTTGGTCCTAGAGAATAAAATATTTAGTGCCTATTTTTTTTGGTGAAAAACTATTTTTTTTCTAAATGGACAAAAAAAGAGGAGGTATATTTTTTTTATAAAAGTAACGTTAAAAGCTATATATGGCTATAACGGGTCTCAATCTTTTTGGGCCTTAAAATGCTTTTACAACCGAACTGACCAGCATACTTTTACGGCGAGTGCAGCTGCACCATTAAAATCTTCGAAACGTTGACATTATACGGCTGGTGCAGGCTGTTAACTCTATGGAGGGATGGTGGCAGCGTTATCATCAACTAAATTATTCCAGGACAGTGTCCCGTAGGCTTGCCGACGTCTATTTTGCAGGCAATGGCTCTTTCATTTACGGACAATAATCCTCGATGATGCTTATCCAATTTATATTCAACTTTTTTCGTCAAAAAAAAAAAACATCCGATAGATTCTTTTTCCCCTCCACTATGAAAAATTATACTTCACTATCACGATCAATATTTACAATTTACCCATAAAAATTTCACAAATTAGAATTAATAATGTTTTGTGTGAAAAAAGAAAATTCAAGGTCAAAATTATTATTCAACGAGAGAAATTTTTCACTGCTATATATACTGGCTGCTGGAAAAGCAATAAAGGAAAAGAAAGGAAAGGATTTGTATGCTGTGACACAATAGATTAACGCGAGGTGGTTTGGGAGAGTTGGAGGTCGTCGTTTGTAGATTGGAGAAGAGGGGGAGGAATGAATATTAATATCGAGCCACGTGTATTACGGAAGTAAATTCTCCGTGAAATATAAGAGCGGAAACGACGTGTCCTCTTTCACAATTACATCGGGGGTAAAGACGCCTTTGCTGTTGGTGCAACTAGGAGCTCTTTCTTCTACCAACCCTCTGATTAACGTGGCATAAATTATTTCCAAAATTGACCCCTTCATACAAAATTTACATCAAATTTAAACCAAAAGTCTCTATACTTTATCATGTTTGCAGAGGTCGTTCGAGTATTACGCAAGCATAAATTTTCAACTCTCTCTCTCTCTCTCCCTTTTCCAAATTTTTTCTTTTAATTTCTCATGTAATTGTTTCCAACTAAAATTTTCTCATTTCTTTCTTTCTATCTGTCTGTTGCAGTTGGACATAAATTTCTTAATTTACATTTTCTTTTTTTTGCAAAAATCTGGAGTAACATTTTTTTTAAAAACCCTAAAGAATTAAGGAAAAAAAAAAAAAGAAAACTAAGTAATTCTTGTTTGGATGTAATAATGCACATTAGAGTTTGTCTCTGGCGTATATAGGCTCTTTGCTGAATTCGCTGAGGGAAATGGCAAGTCTGGCAGGAAATCAGGCGTAAACCTTCCCACTTTCACGTCTGTACATATACTGTGTGTCGCAGAGCTTTAACGTAATTGAAAACACGACTTATCCAGCGTCAGACGCTGCTTGGGGTTTCAGCTAAGCCGAATTGCATGTAGGGATGTTTACATTCGTATACTCCATCCCATGGGGAACATACACTGGATCGAATTCATATTCGTATCAAGCCAGCCCCAGGGATGCAATATACATGTATATACAAGAAACTCAGTCTCTATACTTTAAATTTGAATTTTTGACTATTTACTAGTGTATACTTTCACTACTGAGTCTTCATTTTCCATTCGGCCTTATTTTCCCTTTTCATTGTTGTACCTCTTTTATATTTTCAATTGTTGTTTCCTTTTCTTTATTCTTTGCGCATTTTAATTGATTATAATTATTATAATCTCCTTATTACCCTCTATCTTCGAAATCATAAAAAAAATAAAATAAAATATTGTAATATATTAAGATATACAATGAAAAAAAATTTATTTGATTCAACACTGAAAAGAAAAATTATTTGATTATTATTTTTATTACTATCAAATAAATATTATTTATTGGAACCAAATAAATTTTATTCGAGTCAACTAAATTTGATTCAAATACAAAAAATTATTATTTTACTTACAGTTTATTTGATTTAAGTGAAAATTATTTGGTTCAAATAAAAATTATTTGGTTAAAGTAAAAATTATTTGGTTCAAGTAAATATTTATTTGATAATAGTCAAGTAATTCATTATTTGAATCAAATAAATTTTTCTTTCAGTTTATGTCCTACGGGAGATTTTTGGATTTGAATTTTTTTTTTGTGGCGTTTTTTGTAAATTGAAATAATTTAAATATCGCTGACGTTAGTAAAAAGGTTCAATAGTATTCAATACTAAAAATTTGCCATTTTTCCAGTTAACAAGTGGTTCGGGAGTGCTCGAAATTTTTTCGAAGTGAGTGTGTGCCTCAAAGATGACAACGAGAGCAGTTTCCGATTGGAGATCCAGTTTGAAAACTCTGTAAGTGTAAAAATTTTCTTCAAATAATTTATTTTTCCTATTATTTGATTCGCATTTAGTTAAAAGTTAAAAATAAAAATTGAAAACAAATTAACCTTTCATTCGAAATAAAAAATATATATTTTCATAAAGGGAAAAATAGATTATAAAATTTTAATTGCGCAAATGGTTTAAATTTACAAATTTTTATTTCGCATTTAGTCTTCGTACATATTTTTTAATAACGAGAATTTTATTTTTGATTATTCATTTTTGATTTTTTGATTATATTTCCACTTGTTCTATAAATTCTAAAAATTTTGATTTATTTTAAATTTGTTGTTTTTTTAAATTTTTGTTTTCACAATAAATAAACTTATTTTGACTTTTAATTTTCCGCTTTATATGTTTCTCTCTCTTTCTATAAAGAAATTTTTTTTCTTTAATCTTTCGCTTTTATCTAATTTTTACCTAATTTAGTTTCATTTCGACTAAGTAATGCAATTCGTAAAATTTTCGAAGGAAAACAAAGAGAGAAGTATTAAATGTCCCAAAGGAAGACGAGAGACTTGTACCCTCCACTTATTTCTTGCACTTGAGTCTCTCTCTCTCTCTCTCTCTCTCTCTCTCTCCCTTTCGTTATTTCCTGTCGCTATTAAAGTTTCTCTTTTCGCTCTCCTTGCCCTCGACTTTATGAATTTCTCAAGTCAATATTGTTTCTGGAAAAACAATTAACTGTTATTTTGAGCAGAAATTTGTTGTTGCGTACCAATAAAACTATATCGGAAGTCATTTCTTGTTTAAGAAGAAAACAATTCAAATTTCTCAATTATCAGTCGATCTTTTTTCAATTAAACATTTTTTAATTTATTTTTCCCTTTATGAAAATTATTATATTATTCTATTTAGAATGAAAGGTTAATTTTTTCTTAATTGAAATGTATAAAATTAGCGCTTGAGTGGAAAATACGGTTCTTGTATATTCAAGGGAGTGAAAAAGAAAAGAAAAAGAGTTAAGGGAAAAAAGTTGTATAGTAAAAGATATTTGCTCGGAAAAGTTGTATAGTTATGTATGGCGTGTTTCGAAAGTAGAATTTGATTTAAGGGCATTTTAAAAAGCCTATAAGAACCAAAGAGAATCACACGCAAGTATGAGACGAGAAAGAATGAAAGAGTGAGATTTTCCAGTTCTCAGAAGACAAGAAGGATCAGCAAAGTTTTACCGAGCCAATCACAAGAGCGGGATATCGGACTGCCGATAAAAATGACAAAGTCCCGAACTTTTTTCCAACCCTGAGGTGTTACAACCTCTCTTTCCAACAGTGGAAAACCCACTTCCGCTTTCTTCGTATTCCGCTCAATCCCGGAACCCTTCGACTTACGATTTCCCATTCGCAGTTTCCGTTTTCCAGTGTCGTTTTCATTTCGATTCTTCCCTGAATTTCCAACGATCTCAACATGAGAATTTATCGCTCCCAGTCACAAAAACTTTTAGACCAAGCGAAACAACACAATCTGTAAAATAACTTCAAGTTTTACAAAAACCAAAAAAATCTTCTGAACGTTTTCTGATTTTTTATATATACTTACTTTTTCATTCCTTCTTCGTTCTTCCTTCTTCTTCTTCTTCTTCTTCTTCTTCTTTTTCTTTTTCTTCTTATTTCGTTAAAAATCTGTTACATATTTTTGGATGGGCTGAATGAAATAAAGGTAAATAATCGTCTAACCGTTTCGTTTATTTGGTAACTTTTAGATACATTAACTCTGATATATCTAAAAAAGAAAATGATTGAAAAAAACTCTTTGCATATGCATATATATAAAATTGACGTAATATTTATATATATGTATAAGATGTGTACAGTACAATGACAATAAAAATAACTTCGATTCGCTTAAGCAAAGGCTAAATTATTAGAAAAATACACAATTTATGCGCGAATCTTGTTTCAAAAAGAAAGAAAAAGAAAAAAAAAACTTGTCTCTGAATTATCATCTTGATAAATTTTTTTTAGGTGAATTTCTTTTTTACGTGTGTGCATTGTATTTTTTTTTATACACAACTTGCGACAAATTGCGAAAAATCGCTTCAAGTCGTTTTCTTTTATATATACTATATATATATGCGCACTCCATTGGAATTAAATAATTATATCTTCTATTTACAATTTTTTTATCAGCTTGTAGAAAAAAAAATTCCCATAATTTTTTTTCTCTTTTTGACAAACTTTTCTCTCACATTGACTAATATTTAACTATTTAACAAATATTCAAAAATTCGCTTGGGAATTTGTCGTCTCTTTTTTTTCTCTTCTACACAAGCAAAAAAATGACTCGAGTCGAGTTTGTCGCTAATCTCGCATCACGGAAGATGATTTTTATATTACACAATAACAATCGAATCAGTGACAAATTGGATTTTTTATTTTGATTTTCATTTATAGGCTTTGTTCTTTTTAGCAATTTTCAAACATTTGTGTAATTTTATATTATTGCAAATTTGGAAGAAAAAAAGGAATGAAAATATGAATTAAATATGAAGAAGAAGAAGAAGAAGAAGAAAATTATATTTTTTCTAATTTATTGAGTCTTGGGAAATTTCATTTTTAATGAAAAACGTTTTCAAGATAAGTCAACAGTGCAGAAAATGTTTCAGTGTATTTTTATTATTCAAAGCAAATGCAGTTTATTTTAGGTTCCTCTACTATTTCAATGCTTTCAAGAAGGTTAAATATTTTAACGTTAAGGTGGTCTTATTTTTTCACTAAAAAATAAAAAAAGGTGAAAAAAAAATTTCCCCCTGTGTCGAATTTTTTCAAATGCCACCTAATTTTCATTAATATTACAGTATTCAGTAATTTTAAAAACCAAGTCAGATCTGATTTCATGAATTGAATTATGCATTAGACGAAAGTGGTCGATTTATCTTGGGTCGAGTTTACTTAGCAACTTTTAAAGTAGTGTAACTGACAAGAAAGGAACAAAGCAAGGACTTTAAAAAAGTTAGATTGTATGTCATTTGTGTTGAAAATTTTACTTTTTCCTTCATATTTTTTTTTTGTAATTTTTCCACTTCTATATAGAACAATAAAGTTTATTTGTAAAATTTATTTTGTAATTCAATTACAAAATTATATATTTTTATATTTATTTATATATATTTATATTTACTATTATTATAGAAAAAGTATTTACAAAATCTATGTAGGAAAGAATTTTTTTTTATTTATTTTTTTTTTAAAGGAAAATATTTATTATAATTTTATAAAATTATAATGGAAGTGGATGAAAATCCAATTTGCCAACTGAGTACAATCAATGTGTGTGGTTTTCGTTGATATGTCTACTAAATTATCTGGAAACATTACATTATTGTACGATTTCAGCACGATATGAATCAACCATATGTCAAGTTACATCTCTTCATTTTCGCATTCCAAACTATTCATTATTTTTTACACACAGAAAACAGAATTTTCTGATTAATAATAATTATAATATAACATTCTGTAAAAATTGTCGCTTTTTGTAAATACAGAGAGCATTCATAGAAAAATGAGAATGTAAAAAGTCGAGAGATGCGATTTGAAATCTAAATAATATTTTTAATTTACAATAAACTTCTTTCTAGAGATAAAATTTCTAAAAATTAAAAAAAAACAACACTTAGTCTCGTCTTTTTGTGTTCAAAAAAACAATGTGCATTTTCACTTGAGCGACCTCATTTTTTTTTGTGTGATTAAATTTTAAATTACATATTATAGAAGTATGAACTGTATATAAAACTCTTGCGCTTCGCGCGCTGGCGATTTTTTTTTGTTGTTTTGAAAAATTCGGTTTTTTACCCTTCATTTTATTTTTAAATTATTCGTTATATTTAAATATATGGAATAATTCATGGGGAAATCGAAATCAAAGAAAGTTTGCGAGAAGAAGATTCACGATAAAGCGCAGCGCTTTATCGAGTATTTTCGACCACTTTGATTTCACGGAGTTTTATTTTTTTTATTTACTTTTTCCTTTTTCTTTTTTTTCTTTCACTCCGTCGAGAAAGTTTCAACCCGTCCCGCATTTTCCTTCCCTTCATCTCCTGTCATCTTCAATTTTTTTTTTCTGTTCGATATTTTCTAAGAGTGGAGAAAAAAAAGTCTGTAAGTTCCAGCGTAATTACGGCGCACCCGGTAAGTTAAATATGATGATAACGATCAGAAGGAGATAGAATGAGCACACGGTTTTAGGTAAATTTCCTTGAAAAAATTTTTTATCTAATTTTTTTTTTCTTTATTTTCTTACGATTAGGTATAAAAAGTTGAAAATGTATTCCAAATCTAATTGATTTACAAGTTATTATTGATATTTTGCATTTTACAATGAAAGCGCATTTTTATACGATAACATTTACAATACTATTTTTTTTTATTTTTAATATTCACTATATTGTCACCGACAGTATGTTTGATTTGATATTTTCAAATTTGAAGAAATTGTAACGCAATTTTTTCTCCCGAAAAATGAAATTTCATTTTTTCTTTTTAATGTTTGTAAAATACTTTCTCACATTTGGAATAGGTGTATATATATTTTCGAAAAATGTTGAAAAAAGCTGGTAAAAAAAATTTGTAGAAAATAGAGAAAAATTTAGGAGACAAGTCGCTAAATTTATTGTCACTTTCTGACGTGGACGAATTGTGAATATATCGTCCAGGTTTTGAAAAATTTTTTTTCCTTATGTATTGTTTGTAAATTGTTTATTGTAAATTCACTGAGTGAATAGAAAAAAAAATAATAATAATATATATGTGTATATATATATATATGAAAGTTTGATTAATCGCCAGCGAGCGGCAGCGCGGTAACAATTACAAATTGGCGACTAAATTTATACAGTGTTCTTTATAACATTTCCAACACATTCTCTCCATTTTCGCACTTTCATTAATTATTTATAGTTTTGTCGTACCGTTTGCACGATCAGGAACGGATCCGGATTTTTTTTTTTTTAAAGGGCGATCCAATATAATCTCCAGGGAACAGATTGCCAAAGAGTATCTTACATGAGAAATTTAATTAATCAATTTTACAATAGTTTATACAACAAATAATCCGCCCTTTTTGTTAATGAAACGAAAGAGATTCTCTTTTTGTTCTACAATTATTTCTGATTAACTAGGCCATGCTCTCTCACTCTCATCAATGAGCGCTTATTTTTTATTCTCGTTTTCCGTTTTTTCTTCTTTCTTTTTATTATAATAATTCGTTATTTTCTTTTCTTATATTACTGATAATTAGGTTAATCAGTTACTGAGTTAGGCGCATTGATTATTTCACTAGCGTTTCTTCGATATATATATTTATATATATATATATAAAATTCACTCTTTTTATTTAATTATTTTCAAATACTGAATTCTTCGGACCCATTCACTTATTATTATTATAATTTTTTCTTTCTTTATAACCTTCACAATTTCAAAAATCACTTCCTGGATGGCTTCGAATCGATTATCGTTTATGTTCAATTATATCGTTACCACTGGACACTCGCATTTCCTTTATCTATTTATACTTTCTTACGTTAAAGTCGTTGGCTCGCGAATGTGATTTATTTTCGACAAAGATCACGAATTCTTTTTTTTAATCTAATCTCGAATTTAACGTGTACTTATTTGATTTGTCAACTAAACAGAACAGTAATTGTAATTAAAATATAATTAATAAATTAATCGTTAATAATTATAATTAATTTATGAACAAAAATTAATACATCAGGTTTTAATAATTAATATAATTAATAATAATTAATGTAGGTATTTAGCGATAGTGTCATGTTAACGGAAAATTTACATTTAACGCGTGCAGATTATTGATATTTGTTGATAGTTTATTAATTTATTAGTATAAAAAAATAAATGTGTTTATTTTCTAACAAATTGTAACTTATATTATTAAAGAAGGTGAAATATAAATTGTCCTTAAATCTGCTTTCCACATTTTGTGTGGTTGTCTTAATTATTCTAATCATTTTTCGTCGTTCTATATTTGAGAAAAAGGAAATTATTACGTTTGGAAGAGAACGTAAAGAATAAAATAGTAGAAAAATAATTTAATTTTTGCCTTCTTTAAATTATTATTACCTAATTAAATATTATTTTTTAATATCAAAACTGAATAAAAAGCAACTGCTTTTGTAAAATAAAAATATCATATCTGGATGATAATAAATACGTAAGAATTAAAAAAATAAAATACGTATAGAAATTCTTGAATGTCATGAAAAGATAAAACTAACTACTTAAGAAAGAATAAAAATAATACTATTCAAATAATATTAAAAACTCCCTTTATGGACAAAAAGAGAAAACGTTGAATGTTACGAAAAGAAATAAATTAACTGTGTCTTAAAGAGATAAGGGAAAAAATAGTTTAAAAAATGAGGTACGAGTTGTGTGACTCAAAAGAATATTTTTAAATCCTCCCACATCGTGATCTTTTTCAATTTTTGAGTCACAAGGCGGCCACCCGATCGTTTTTCTTCTCTCTTCAATTATTTTAAATCGCTTTTTATTTTTAGTGTAAAAAGACGCTAGTTACAGACCTAGTTGTGTGGGGAGGTAGATCGGGGGCCTCAAGAGGGGCCCCCTCGTACCCCTATGCAGTCAATCCAAGGCGATGTATCTTCGCCGAGAGGAAGTTGTGTAGAACGAATACTATTGGCTTCGGACAGCTTTCCAGGTCCAATTCCTTTAACAAAAAAAAAATATTCTCATTTTAAAATTGCGTTTTTTAGTCATATTTGTAAATATTTAATACTGACAATTATATTTGTTTTCTATCAACTCATAATTTTTGAATTTTTTTTCTTTTTGTATTAATTCTCTTTAATTATTGTAAAAATATTATTATATTATCATTATACTATTATTAAATTATTAGTAAATTACTATTTGAAGAGTAAAAACTTATTCTTTTTGAAGCCAGTAGTAATTATTATATTTAATAAAGTTATTTAATAGGCATGAATTAATTAGTAAAATTGAAAATGGTGGGGAGAATTTTTGAAATTGAAATGTTTATTGAAAGTGAGAAACTTACAATTTCACCGTCTTCACCACCAAAGTCAAGCCAGAGGAGTCTTGCGCCATCGTCAGCTGACATTTTCAGTTTGTCAAAAGATCTTCGCCACAGAGGAGTAGGTGGTGAACCGGGACTGACACCAGATCCAGTAACTCCTCTTGCTCCGGCCGCATAGAGGGTGAAACCATCTTCGTGGTTGACAATTAGTTGACAAGCTCTACCTTGCCAGACACATCCTAATAAACAGACAATATAATCAGAAATACATTAAATTATATAGTCATTTACTTCCTTGTTTTCATTTACAATACATATTCTATTATCAATACATAGAATAAATAATAATTTAATTCCCATTATTTTCAAAACCAATTCACAATTATTATATAACAGAAAATGAATCTTTAGAGAGAAAAAATTATCTGAAAACGAACAATAATAATTAAATGCTTATGAAATTTTAATGAATTCTTCTTTATTTTCTTTTTACGAGCATTCGTAAAATTTTTCTGAAAAGCTTAATTAACTCTAAGAAAATAATTAAGTGGAAAGGCAACTTTTTAATTAATGAAGATCAGTTCTTAAGTTTTGGCTTTTTCATTTTAGCGTTTTTTCATTTAGCAAATTTTTCGGCGCACCGTTTTTCTTTATAAGAGGCAAAAAAAAAGTCCTTTAGACTTTAATTGCCAGAGAGTACTGCGCAGAAAAGGTGTTTAAAATAAAAAAAAAACATTAATTGCCATCATTTTGTCAAGGAGATTCTTCATTGAAAGATCTTTTTTAAAAAATAATCTCATATTTAGAAGAACTTTATTAGTACTGAGAATTTTGAAGATTCAACTTCAAATTCAAAGTAGAATTTATTTCAATAACTAAATTTTCACTTTTTAATAATTGAAATAAGTATTCATTTAAATTGTTATCCAATAATTTCTTAATTAAGAGTTAAATATATAATTAAACGTTATAAAATTTATGATTATTAAAAATGTAATATTTTCCGTTGTTATAAATTTTTATTTATTAGCAATTTTGTAGATCATATAATTTACTGTTGTGTCTGAATTTAAACTGTCTTGTACTACTGGGATGAAGATTGCAAGTTATTATGTCTGACTAAAGACTGACTTGGACTACTGATATAGAACATTTTTTTAAAGATGACTTTTGTCTGCCTGAATACTGACTTATACTACTGAATGAATATTTCAAATTTCTTATGTCTGACTAAATACTGGGCTTATACTACTGAAATTTAAAGATGATTTTTGTCTGACCAAAAACTGACTTGAACCACTGATAATAAAAATTTTTTAATATTGACTGTTTTGTTTGACTAAAGGCTGACTTATACTACTGAAATTAAAAATTTACTGCTCCGTCTGACTGAATACTGACTTATACTACTGAAATTAAAAAATGATTTTTGTCTGACAAGACTAACATATACTACTGAAATTTAAAGATAACTGTATTGCCTGACCGAATATTGACTTATACTACTGAAACGAAGATATAAAGTTATGTCTGACTAAATACTGACTTATACTACTGAAACGAAGATATAAAGTTATGTCTGACTAAAGACTGACTTTTACTACTGAAACGAAGATACAAAATTATGTCTGACTAAATACTGACTTATACTACTGAAACGAAGATATAAAGTTATGTCTGACTAAATACTGACTTATACTACTGAAACGAAGATTTAAACTTATTCCTGATTTGTATTTATGAAAAAAATTTTCCATGAAATGGAAAATAAAGAAAAGAAAATTTCGAAAAATGGCTCATAAAAAGAAGGGAAAAATATTGAAAATTGTAATAAAAATATTGTAATTTTTTTTTTTCTGAAAATTGATAAAGAAAAATACTTACGAACTGTATATTCACGAAGCGAAAGTGCCGCGGAATGACAGCCTTGAACAATTGCTCTGGCCCACGCAGCTAAATCTCTTCGGGTTTCTGCTCGTAGATTGTGGGTTATTACCCCGTCAATGGTACCAACCCTGACAGCAAATGTCGCTCCATGATGGAACGTCGAATTACTTGACGAGGCCTCATTTTGTCTCGTTGGTGAAGAAACGAGTCTGAAAAAACAAATTTAACAAAAAAAAAAAATTATATCTCTCTTTTGTGAAATATTTGCAAAATCTTTACATTTCTTAGTAAAACAGTATAAATAAATATTTATTCTTTTTTTCCTCTTTTACAGAAAAAAGCTGAGTTGACACAGATGCAGCAAAAGTTAACCAGGTAAGTGTCTCAACGTTCAATATTTAATTTAAATAATTTCACGTTTTTTTCTCTGTTATTCAATAAACGTCGATTACATTCCCTCCTCACCAATTAAAAATTCATCAATCAAAAAAATATTCCAACAAAAAAAATTTTTCTTCTTTTTTTTTTTTTTTATTCCAAATTCATGAATTTTATGAGAATAAATAGTCAACAGAAAAAAAAAATAGGCAAAAAGGCGTGTCTTTCATTTCGACGATTTTGCGTGAAGTGAATTTATAAATATTGTAAAAACAAAAAAGAGAGAATTTATAGAAAAAAAAGAGGGATTGCCAAAAAAACGAATGGCCCGCAATGTCGGTAACGTGCGGCAGTATATAACATACGAGGTCCAAAGGGAACGATTGGCTTTGAGTGGCCCCTCTGGATTTCAGCCAATAACCCTGTTATTCGTATTCGCAGGTGTATGCGTATTTGGACACGTTTCTACTTCAATTCTTGTGTCCATGAGGTCGCATTCGTGCAAAAGCCACTCACTTTCTTTGTGTCGACATTGGCAGCTTTACCCGTTTGTTTGCACAGACTTAAAGGGTCTATACGACGTAGTTTGCGGGCAAAACAATACATCTCTCCAAATACGACCCACTTGCGGATTTACTTTACAACCCTTACTCACCTACATATCGCGGAAAAAATCATATTTCCCATTTTGATAATAACAAACAAGAAAAAAATAAACAAAAAAAAAAAAACAAAACACGTTTTACACAATCGACCGTCAAAAGTTATTTAATGCCGTAATGATTTTTCTCCCTTTCGGAAAATTAATTTTTCTCGGCTTATAATTTTAAATTGTTTATTAATTATACTGTAAAAAATTTTTATTATTTTCTTTGTGTCCTATAAATAGTTTTTGATTCGTATACAAAAATTATCGATTCAATAACAGTTTATTTGAAAAAATAAAAACTATTTTAATCAAGTGAATATTTATTTGTATTAAATATTTATTTATATCAAATATTTATTTGTATCAAATATATATTTGTATGAAATATTTATTTATATCAAATATTTATTTGTATGAAATATTTTTTTTATGAAGTATTTATTTATATCAAATATTTATTTGTATTTTAGTGACATATATTAAAATTTTCATTTATTCTTTAACTGGTCAATCAGTTAACTGAAAATTCAGTCAATTTATTGAATAACTGAAATTAATCAAATTTATTAATTTCCCATAAAATTTTACTGATTAAAATTTTGAATTCAGATCATTTAAATTCTCAGTCAAATTTCACAGATTCACAATTGTTTTAGAGAGTAGTAAAATTTCATTTAATTCGAGTAAAATAATATTAACCCTCGACTTAAAAAGAAAAATCCCAATAAAAATCTTTTTATACATTAAAAATAATTCACCATTAAATAATTAATATTCCTTTATTCACTGGCTTATACAAAATTAACGAATTTCATCGAATTATTTATTATACGAAGCTGTCGATAATCTGTCCGACAGTCTGGAGTCACTAAACTTGAGAAAAAAGAGAAGAACGGATATAAAAGATAAAAGAAAAAAGAGAAGCAGACGGGAGAAAACCTCAGTCAGTAAATAAGAGCGTTAAACGAGAATAGATGGTCGATCGTCGCCGTAATCCGCGAAAAAAAAAAAAAAAAAA
>JUFY01036500.1:0-17533 GCA_001855655.1 Leptopilina clavipes
TTTCATTTTTCAAAATAACATTATCGAAAAGAATTTAGTCATTAAAAATAATTCATGTTCGAACAAATAAAAAATTTCACAGTTTTTAAAAATAATTGAAAATGTGTATATGTAAAAATCAGAGCTATACAGATGAGCAGCTAGCGAAAACTAGGCTAAGAGAAGCGACTCCCCACTAGGGAATCAAGAAGAAGGGGACCGAACTATTAGTTATTATGTGACCTAATTACTATTTTAATCAAATACAATTCGGCACATGCATCAAAATATTTTTCCAAAAAAAGAAAATTGTTCAAAATCATTAATAAAAAAAAATTTTGCAAAACAAAATAAATTAAAATTAGTAGTGACGTTAAATTTTGTTTAATTGCCATTTAAAGTGAATTAAGTTTATGCGTGAGATTATAAAAAGTAAATGAATGGGTTTATTTTGTCTTTGTTACTAATTGTATAATGAATCATTCATGTAGATTCTCAACTGTAGCGAGGACGTTCCGGTTTTTGAAAGAGGCCGATGAGCGACCTTTAGAAAGCGTTTTTTTTTTTTTTTTTTAATTTTTTTTTTGCTCGTATATATTAAAACCGAAAAAATAAGGTTCCTGTGAAAGTTGCCTCGTGGCAGGCCAACAGACGGTCCATCTTTTTTTCTATATAGATATACACACACCAATCAGGAAGGAATCAGTCTTGTTACATCTTCGAATGTTTCTCTCCACTATAAGTGAAAACGCTGTTGAAAATCACGCGGAAGCAAAAGTATACATAGAAGCATTGGGATTAAATTAGCTTATCTTTTTAATACCTTGGCCCCTCGTTAAACGTCATTCTAGGAAAATCGCTTTCGCTACTCACTCGAGCCTATACCAACGAATAATGATGACGACCAACGATGACCCCGCAAGGCACTATAATAAAACGATTCTCCTTTTCCAAAAGAAACTTTCCCCAAGCTCATTAAAAGATGATTTTATTTTTCAATAAACATAATGTATTGATGCCCATGTATTTCTATTTCAAAATTCTTATTGGCTTAAATATTTTTATTTCTCCAATCATTATATTTCATTTCAAAATTATATAATCTTTTTTCATTAATAATCATTAATTTCTAATTCTCAAGAAGAAGAAAAAAAACGACAAAAATGTCATTATATATCACTGATGATGTGACTGGGAATCGTGTAATGTAAAATTTACGCCTCTTTATAAGGAACACCAGTGAAAGTTCTTCCCCACGATTTTCAAACGCGGAAGATTTCTTACATACACCATCATCTACTTGAACTCACGAGGTCAAATTTCCCCGCAAATTATTCGCTTCATTTGAATACATACAATTTTTCTCCTATAGGATATCAATGGAGTTTGTTGGATTTATTGGGGAGAAGAAAACATTTTAAAACAGTATTTTATGTAAAAAAATCACATAAAAAAAAAGAGCTTTATTTCGCCACCGTTTTCTTGCAAAAAATATATATATATGTATAAAAAACTCCGTATCGTCGCAACATCATCAGCATCATCATCAACATCATCATAATTAACATAATCAAGTAGCATCGTCGTGCGTTCGCTCATACTATAGTACAGTCGTATTAAAGTAGAAAGACGTAGATCTTTTCGGATCGTCATTATTTTACAGATTCTCGCGTCACATGTACGTGTGCTTGTGCGTGTGTGTGCGTACGTGTGAGTGGGGTGATTGTGACAGTGAACGGAGAAGGATAGAGGGCAAGTGATAATTGACTAGTAGGGGCCGGATGCACCGGGTGGTCCATAACTTCCGCTTGGTCCGCTTGGTCCTGTTCCACCGATACCGCTGCTTCCATGTCCATCACCAAGACCACCGATACCGGAACCGCCGCCAATGCCAGAACCACCGCCAATACCAGATCCACCTCCAATTCCGCCAATGCCACCTCCAATTCCGGATCCGCCACCAGAGACTTCCTTCTGTAAAATTATACATTTTTTTTTAGTAATTTGGAATTGTGTACAACTGGGAGAATTAAGTGAAGCAGGTAGTCGTTAGGAATTAATCGTTTTTGCTTGGTGGCTTTGGTCGAGACACTAGATCGTAGTTTCATCATCCAGTTGCTAATTTTTGTTCTACAAAGTCCGACAAACTATATAGAAAATGTAAGAAAATAAAGACCCATTGAAGCATCAGGAAAGTTATGCTAGTTCACATGTCCTAGTGTTTGCGAAATGCTTCTGGAACATGTAATCTAATTACTATGGAGTATTGCGAATGAGGTAATCTAAAGGCTGTATGAGTCTGGAACATCTCACCAATGAGATGCTACTAGTTCGTCACATGGTTGACCAATTATTGCGTGAACTATAGCGCAGAAAACACAGACATCTTCTTTCTTCTACTGTCCCACGCTTCGTGACCTTCTCGAAACAATTCTGTATTGGCTTCTTCTAACTTTATCCATAGAGAACACAAAAAACCTAAAGGAATCAAAACGTTGCAAAATGATACCGCTTTCTTGGATCCTTTCTTGGATCATTCTATAAATTGATCCAAAAAGCGGTATCATTTTGCAACCTTTTTTGATCCATTTAGGTTTTCTGTGAACGGATTTTTGTGAATTTAGTTGTCCCTGAGGCCTAAGGTTCCATACGAAACAAAAGTAGGTCATCTGCTTTAATTTCTGATCGAACTAACTATTCATTCTGCCAGACTGTAATAAAGGATAAACAAAGGATGGTCCACATTTGGCATATGGTTTGGAGCGATTTTAGAAGCTATAAGGATTTTATCGAATTCTGGTTTGTTTTTTTTTTAAATGGAAACATCAAAAGAAGTCTGTAGGAAACTTTCCAGAAGTGGTTAAACATTTCTGATCGGTTTATCCAAATGAAAACGTCAAAAGTTGTCTGTAGGAAACTTTTCAGAAATCATTAAACAATTCTGATCGTCTACTTCATCTTAGGTGTGCTGTAATTCTCAGCAATTAGGGTCAGAAATGAGGGTCAGTATCAAATAAATCGTCAAACCCACCAGGCCATAGGAATAAACACAGGGTTAATTCACGTAAATAAATATAATAAGTCATATAGGGAATCTTACCTGGGTCTTGTACTTGATGAAGTAAACTTCGGGTTTGCTGGGTTGAGTGGGAGTAATAGTTGGCAAGTTGATTTCTGGCGCCTCCTCGGGTTTCTTGACAAGAACGTAGATGAGGGTCTTTTGCTCGTCTTGTTGGAAGGATGGGATCACTGGAGCAGTTGGAGTTGGTGGAGTTGGTGCCTTGATGAAGATAATTTTATAGTGCTTCTGTGATTGCACTGCAGGGGCAATTGGTCTGATTGGCCTGTCCTCGGGTGCCTCTGGTGGTGGTACATGAACGTAGATGTGCTTCTGAATGAGGGAACCACCTCCGAAGCCACCTCCAAATGATCCACCGCTACCACCGCCGAAGGATCCTCCGCTACCGCCACCGAATGATCCTCCACTGCTGCCTCCAAAACCGCCGCCACTGAGGCCACTTCCGCCTCCAAATCCACTGCCTCCTCCAAAGCCACTTCCACCACCGAGACCACTTCCTCCACTAAATCCGCCTCCGTGCCCACCGCTCAATCCTCCTAATCCACCTCCGAGACCTCCCAAACCGCCTCCAATACTTCCGAAGCTACTTCCGCCGCCGCCGCCACCACCGCCTCCGGGTGCTCCATAACTTCCACTTGGCTGAGAGTAGGAATACCCGCCTGGCGCTTCCGGTCGCGCCATCGCCACCGTGGCGAGCGCTAATATCTGAAATTCACAAAAATTAATTTTTTTTAAATTATTTTTAATGGAATCAAAAATTTGTGACGCGTTCCCAAAAAAGGTACCTAAGAAGCAAACGAATTATAGTTTATGTTTGAGTTAGATTTATCTCGAATTAAAGTTGTAAATTTGAAACCACTTTTTATTAAATATTTTGGATGTAATGAAGACTTGGACATCAATGATTTGTAATAGTAATTGATTCTCTTTCTGTATTTTTATTCCAAAAATTATAAACATAACCTAAAATTTTAACTTCTTAGGTACCTTTCTTGAGGGCGCGTCACATTTTCTTCTTATCTTCCAATTCTCAAAAATTTTTGCAAACTTCTTTCATATTCGCTCTTCAAAAATTTTAATCTCAAGTAAAATTTTGAAACTCTTTTTTATTGCGAAAAATCCTTTTGCTCTTTAAATTTTTTTAATAAGAAGACAAATTCAAAGTAAACATTGAGAAATACATTTTTATATATTAAAATTTCAAGCCACAATAATTTAATTCATCTTTAACACAATTAATCCCTCGAGTTTAATTTTTAGATTATAATAGACGTTTATATGAATAAAATTAAGTATTAAAAATTAATTTCATTAAAAGTTAATAAAACTGAATATTTTGAATATTTTCAAAATACAATTTTTTTACAAAATAAATATTCTGTATGAAAATTTTGATTATCCATATACAAAAAATGAAAACTGCCACTTGATTTTTGCTATACACAAAAATATATTGGTAAAAATAAATTATCCATGTAATTTTCACATTCTCGATTTCTCTTGTATTAGTCAAAAATAAGGAAACAATTTTTCTAACCGTGTCATTGACAATATCGCACAATTATTTTAATCGCACTAAAAAAAATGTTTTCCATTTCCTCAATATTGAAAACTGTCAGTAAACCGTCACCAAAAATTCGCCGAGCACACATTGATTCGAAACCGGTTTACACGAACGAGAAATAAATTAGCACAATTATTATTTTATTATTTAAAGAAATAAAGAAACACGATCACGAGGTTTATTTTTCTTCTTTTTGTGGCTTGAAATCCTCTAGTCTTTTTTTCTCTCTCTTTCTCGTCATTCGTAAAAAAGGTGTTCCGGATTTGAAGATTCGACAGGTGAATGAATTGACGAGAGTTTATGTGTACAATCTATGTTGGATTTAATGGAGAGGAAGAACTCAATGTGGTATTTCACTTGTGATGTGTTTGAAGGAGAAAAGGAAAGGAAAAGAACGTGAGCGAGAGTTTTTTTTTTTTTTTTGAGGGAAAGGAGGAAGGATGTTTACTCACCACGAATGCCCTCATGGTTGCTGCTGTTCCTTGATTTGAGGACTGATGCTCAGTGGATGACTTGAGGCCCCCTTTTATACGGGCCAGCACTGGCCCCACTCAACTCGACCCATCACCTATGAGATGCGACCATGCTATTGCAATTCTCTCCTTCTTACAATATCTCCAGTCAAATTTGTTTCTTGCACCCCCTTTTACCTTCACCACATGTGTGTATAAAGCCTTCTAACATTTACCCTCAAGCTATCAGTGAAACCCCTTCTTCACTCATCGCTTCAATGACGATGAGATTCTACTCTCGATATGCTAAGGAAAAAAATTATATTTTACTCTTTTTTCTATTTTATTTATTTATTAAATTAATTATCTAATTTTTTTTATAAATACAGTTCTTGGCTCTTGATAAAATTTATTTTGATTTAATTTAGTTTTTTCGATAATTTTTTTTTTTTTAATGAAAAAACAATTTTTTTAATTTATCAAACATTTTGTTAATATGACCAAATCTTTGGTTTTTGTGGAATTTTTCTGAAAGCAGAAAACATTTTTAAATGAAACAAATGTTTGATTCAAGAAAACAAAAATTCGGTTTGTTTAATTATCTTTGAATTAACCAAACATTTCGTTGAAAGGTCCAAATGTTTGGTTTATTTTCGAAATTTTTTGAAATAAAGAAACAATTTTTTTAATCAACCAAATGTTTCATTGATAGGGTCGAATAATTGGTTTATTTTGGTAAATTTTTTAAAAAAAGAAACCATATTTTTTAAATCAACAAAAAGTATGATTGAAGTTTATGTCAAATTTTTAAAATTGATAATTAATTAATAATTAATAATTAATTAACAAAAATAATTTTTTTTTAATTAAAAAAATTTACAAAAATTTTAATGGTTTTGGTAAATAATTTCTTAGAAGAAACCATTTTTTTAAATAACCAAACGTTTGATTGAAATAACCAAAAATTGTTGATTTAAGTCAAATTTTTAAATTTGATAATTAATAATTTATTAACAAAAATAATTGTTTTTAATTAAAAAATTTACAAAAATAAGAATTTTATTGGTTTTGATAAATAATTTCTTAGAAGAAACCAATTTTTTAAATAACCAAACGTTTGATTGAAATAACCAAAAAATGTTGGTTTAAGTTAAATTTTTTAATTTGATAATTAATTAATAATTAATTAACAAAAATAATTTTTTTTAATTACAAAAATTTACAAAAATAATAATTTTATTGGTTTTGATAAATAATTTCATAGAAGAAATGATTTTTTTCAAATAACCAAACGTTTGATTGTAGGAACCAAATGTTCGATTAAATGAACTAAATTTTGGTTTGGTTTTATTTTATAACTTATTTATGAAAGAAAAAAGTTTTATTATCTCAATGAATATTTTTATTTCATTACATTAGTTATTTATATTTATTTTTTTACATATTAATTGTCCACACTTAAGGAAAAGTGTTTAATAAATTTTACTAAAAGAGTTTTACGATTTAGGGAGAAAGTGTCAAAAAGCGAAATTTTCATACCGTATTCTAATTTTATACAATATATATTATGCGTATAGGAAAATGTGCGTGATACTTTTTTAAATTTCCATAAATTTTAAAATAATTATTTAAATTTACTATTACTATTAATATTTATTATTAATTATTAAAGAATGATATATAAATCAAAAGTTTAAAAAATGCGAAATAGGTAAAATTTGAAAAAACCGAATTCGGAAATATTCGAATATAGGAAGTTTTTGTAAAAAAAAAAATCTAAATTTGGAAAATTTAGTGAAATTTAATTAGGAAAATTTGAAGAGATTCCATGACATTAGATTTATTTACTTTCACTTAACTTTCATCATCTTTGTTTGATCTCTTCATTTATAACAATTAATTTTAATCTTGATCTGTAACAATATGATTTCATTTTAAAATGATTACTTTGTTTTAAACGCAGTAACAGATATTACAAAATAGATCTTTATCGTGTAATTTATCTTTTCTGACCATTACAATGATCCTTGTCTATAATAATTTAAAAATGTTGTTAAATATATTTTCCTCGTATATTAAATTTGAAAATATATTCTCGGGTAAGCTTTTATTATTTGGAAAATATAAAAAAAATTATTATATATACTAAGTTATTAAATAAATACACAGTAATTATTTTTTTATAATGAATTTGATCTTTTTTTTTTAAATCGTAAATCAAATGATTATTCTTATATAAGAATAAGTGCATAAAAGTGATATAATTAATATAATTATAAAAATAAAAATAAAAATAATTTACGTTCGAAAATAGTAAATTTAAACATTTTTCTTTTGTTTTTGATATAATGAAATATAATTTTGATATTTTATGAAATAAAGTCTTCTTTTTTATTTTCCTTCTTTCTCAATTTTAATATTTAAATACACTGATGAATTAGAAATTTAAAAATCATATATGCATTGATAATTAAATTCCTTTTAGAGTAATTTATGTTACTTGTAGCTTCCATTTTTTATTTTTTTGAGTTTTTACTTTCTCTTTTCTTTGACTTTATCAACACTGATAGTCAATTTAATTAACTATTAACATTAATTATTCTTTTTCTATTCACAAGAAGTCTTTTTCTTTTATAAATTACAATAAATTCACACACTAATATTTTTAATTTTTAATTTTTAATTTACTAATCAGGAATTTTATACATGTGTTTAAATAGTATTAAAAAAAACTGGAATAATGTATATGATATTAAACTTTTAAATAACCGAAGAATTCTGAGAAATCTTTGTTGTATTATAGAAAAAAGCCATTTACTATTTTTAAAAAGAATTTCTTTACGACAACATTATATTTTTCCCAATAATATCGTTTGAGTTATAATACTTTCTTGTGCAAATTACAAATGTAGAAAATTGTTCACAAACTGTCTTAAAAATTTATGACTGTCAATTTTGTCAAAACGACTTTCCAATTTCCAATATAGTATACCTAATTCTTTTGTCAACCAGAATAAATAATTTGCCAATAATAATTTTAACCAATTTTATATACAGATACATAAGTTATGAAATCGGTTGTGCAAAATTAATGGAAAAAAAAGTGTCTATTAAAATAAAAATTTTAATAAATTATTAAGAAAATTAATATTTACTCATGATAAATAGTTAAGAAATTAAAAATATTGTAGCAAAGAAATAAGAAAAGATAAAAAAAATTATGTTTTAATATTTTATCGCAAAAATGATACAAAAATAAAAGAACTAAAATGGATAAGTGAAAAATTTTATATATAAATAAAATTTATAAAGAAAGAGAGGGAGGAATATGAAACGACAACATTATATTATTATAACATTGTTATTCTTTTTTTAAATAAAAATAATTTTTGTCTAGTAATTTTTTTTAATAATTTTTCTTTTTACATTGGAAAAAAAATTATTTGATTCAAAGTTCAAACAATGAATAATTGTTATATTATATTTTATATTATATTATTATATTCAAGTAATTCATTACTTGAATATTACAAATTTATTTATTTATTTTTATTAAATAAATTTTATTTGAGTTAATTAAATGGTATTTGACTCAAATACAGAAATTATTGATTCAATTACAGTTTATTTGATTTAAATGA
The DNA here is from genome assembly GCA_001855655.1 of Leptopilina clavipes. Classification (NCBI taxonomy): domain Eukaryota; kingdom Metazoa; phylum Arthropoda; class Insecta; order Hymenoptera; family Figitidae; genus Leptopilina; species Leptopilina clavipes. Next base: position 8,716 of record JUFY01036500.1, read on the forward strand.
AAATTATTTGGTTCAAGTAAATATTTGTTTGATAATAAACAAATAATTCATTATTTGAATCAAATAAAATTTTTTTCAGTGTATAACTGATAAATTTCCAAAAATTCAATTTAATTGGAATAATTTTTTTTTCCGTCACATAAAGAAGTGATAATAATAAGAAAAAAGTCATTGATTCCATTCAGGGCTTGAATCCTGTATGAAGCAATATATCTTTACGTCCTTTCACTAAATTTACAAGACATGATGTTACAGATCGTTAAAGGGTTAAGGACCGTAATCCGTCTTCCAAGGCCAAGAATAATGTCATAATCTGTTGAATCTGTTGTTACGCTTCTCTTGTTTTTAAGAAACAACTTTATAATAGAGTATAATGAACTTTCCGTAATTTTTTTCTTTTCTCTCTTTTAATGCAAAGTTATTCTAAATATACGTTATATACTTGAAATTTTTAAGTATATATAACCGAAAATTCAAAACTAGATTTTCAAACTTAAAAACATTTCTTTAATTACAAAAATTAACATTTTTATTTTTTAAACAAAGAAAATACTTCAAAAACTTAAAAAAATTATTTATTTGTTTCGAAAATTCTGTAACTTTGAGTTTGGGGAGGGGGTTTCGATTATTATTAATTAAAAAAAAAAAAAAAAAGAAAATTTAATTATTAAATTTTCTTTTTTAATTAATAATAATCGAAATCCCCTCCCCAAACTCAAAGTTACAGAATTTTCGAAAATTTTTTTTTATTAAATTTTAATAAAAAAAAATTTTTCTTTTTGTTTTCAAAGGTTGAAAAAAATTGTTTGCAATTTTTTTGTCTTTTATTTTTCAAACCAGAGGAAAATTATTGTATTTTTAGTTGAAAAAATTATCAAGTTGGAAAATGTATTTTTTTTTTGAAAATTTTCAAAATATAGCGTAAATAAAAAAAATTTTTTTTCTTATTTTGAGTGTCCTGAAAATATGCGCTCTCTCTTCCTCATCAGAAACCAAAAGTTTTAGTGAGAGCAAGTCACAGTCAGAGAGAGGACCCAATGAGTGAGCGTATAGAAAGGGACCCCAAATCCAATTGACCTCAATATTTTTATTCGTTACCAGTCGCTTTTTCGATAAGTCCGAATGAATTGGATCTTTATGATAATTTCAAATAGCCTTGAAATTTTGTCAATTTTACCAACTTTATATGTTTTGTTTATCTACTTGTTCTTGTTATGGTTCTACATCTTTTTTCTTCTTGTTTCTTATTCTTTCCTAATCTATTGTTCTTGTTCCATGTCTTATTTTTGTCTTCCGTTTACTTCTTGTTTCTGTTACTTTTGTTCTAATTCCTATTTTCCTTGTTCCTATTTTTCATGAATTTGTTCTTCTTCCTGTTTCTATTGCTAAAATTTCCTTTTTCCAAAAAATCATCATCATTATTTTCTACTTCTTTATCCTCCTCGAATTATTATTATAAGCATTTTCACTGAAAGAATGTTTAGTTACATATGCTCTTTTTTGATCATCATGAATATTAAACATTCAAAGAAGATTTAAAATTTAAAAATTTAAATAATTCACAAAAAGTCCATTTCTTTTTCAATCATTGGCGCAATATAAAAAAGAATATTTGGATTTTCGATTTTTGCATTAAATAGATGACCATAAATATTTTTGTTTATATTCAAATTATTCTCGTTTCACTTATGTTTTTTTTTTCTTCATAAAAGAAATGTAAAAAATTCTCGACTCCCACGTTCTCCATAATCGTTTTTGACACTTTTGAAACTCGGTGTGTGGAGTATTTATGAGAAATGAGATGTTACATTATTAATTTGCCGCAGTGCCTAGAAAATGATTTACTCCACTTTCGCTGGATCGCCAAGGATTTACCATTTGAATATGTCAATAAAAAGAAACTTCACTTACTCTGCAGTAAAATTAATGACATTATTGGTTAAGAAGATATTATACACATTGTCGCAAGTATTAAGTACCGTATAACAATCAGTGAATAGGTCATTATGATCTTCAAAAGACACAAGTAATCAATGACTTTCTGTTTCGTTGAGAAAAGACTTGAAGCGTTTTTACTGCTTGTAATAACAATAATAATTATTATTATTATTTCTAAACGGGAGATGTTTAGCGTTGTTATAGAAATTTATATTGCACTTCATTTTATACGCTCTCATCGACAATTATAATCTTAAAGCTATATTTGACTTGAACTTCATATATAAATAAAGTATGTACTAATTTATTTAGACAACACTTTCAATTAAAAACAATTTTAAGTGTCATCATAAAGTTTCTAATACTTTTGCATTACTTTGTCAATAAGCCAATGTTATGTAAAGTTTTCATCAAAAAAAATTTTTCTTCTCATGTCAAAAACACATTGGAAAAAATGAAAGTTGTGAATTTTTTCTTTTTTCAGATTTGAATTCGTCGAAATGACTCTCTAAATATTCTTGACTCTAATTTGTATTAATTAAAAATTTTTAATAAAATTCAAGTAAATTTACATTAATCAGATCATTTCAAATTTGTTTTTCTTATTTTGAGAATTTCTATTTTCTTTTCCTTTTTTTATTTAATAAGTAAATTAACATAATTTCATACGAAACGAAGCCAAAACACATTAGTAAAAAAAGGGCAAGTAAATTACTTATTAATAATATTTCATTTCCTTTCCTTATTATGGATCTTGATTAATGTGTTTCTATAATTTATAATAAAAAGACTGGTTGAAGTTTCAATTAAAGCTAATATTATTATTTTTTTTTTAAACTTTCACTTTAAGTTGTATGTATCTTCATTTCTTCTGTCGACTTTTTTGGCAAGAAATCTTTTTCTACATCAGAATTATTTTAATCCACATACAATAAAATTTTAAAATAAAAAGAATAAATAGATATAAAATAAATAATGTTGTAACTGGAAAAAGACTATTTTATTTCTTTAAAAACGATTACGATTTGCTATATATACATAGTACCAAAGCATTTATCTAGACAATGAATTATAATCTCTTCCTGAATATTCAGGGAAAAATTATTTCTTATATAAGAATCATTTTTGTAAATAAATATAATAAAAAAAAAAAAAAAAACTGTTTGGACCTATTATCCCGCAGTGTGAAAAGAGATCGGATTCTCAATTATTTACACCCTACATATTATATATGAAAGAAGTAATTTCCGATCCCTTTCACTAATAACAGTTGTGCCGGAGACTCTCACTTCATATATATATATCTACCTTTGGTCAAGGAACCATAAAATCAGTGTGGTTTAAAAAAATTTTTTTTTCTTTTTTTACCTCTCTTCTCTTTGATCCATTCTTTTCTCATGGTTTACCGATCTTTTAAAAATGAAGAGTTGTGACACATGTTTTGAAGTTGATTGTATATTGAAATTAGATGAACATGATAAAACATTAATAAAGCTGTCTAACTTGTTCTATTATTATCAGGTAAAACAGTAGCTTCTAAACATTCATCTATCTGTATTTTTTTTTTATTTTTTCTATTCATCAAAAGGAATGATCTTTAAATGATTAACGATAAGTGTATTATAAAATAATGAGTAGGCATATTTCAGGAGAAAATAAATCTTATATCTTTAGATTGAAAGTAATTTTCCAATTTTCATGCTCGGGGAAATGAAGGATAATTTTTCTTTTTAATTACATCATTTTTATTGTTTTTCTTTTTGCTTCTTGTTCTTATTTTACGTCTTCTTCTTTTTCTTGTTCTTGCGATTTCATATATGCTTTCTTTTTTCTCTTGCTTTTGTTCCTTCCTTCCTTCCTCTTATCCTTGTTTTGTTATTCGTTTTATTATTATTTGTTATTATATATTTAGTTTTGTTATTATATTATTGTTTGTTATTATATATTAACATTATTGTTAATGTTTTCATTTCTTTCTTGTTCCTCTAATTCGGTATTTTTTTGCTATTATTATTTTCCTTGGCCTTGTACTTCATTATCTTCTTTTTGTTCTTGTTTTTATTATTTTGTTATTCTTGTTTCTGTTGTTGTCCCTGCTTATATTTTTGTACTTCTTTTTCTTGTTTCTATTTTTGTTATTCATGTTCTCTTTTTTTGTGTTCGCTCTTGTCTCTTATTCTTCTTATTGTTCTTGTTCTTGATTCTAATTTTTTTGTTCTTCTTCCTTTTGATTTTATTTCTACTCTTATTTTTGTTCTTATTATCTTCAAATTGTTCTTTCTTCTCTAATTCTTTCTCATTTTTATTAAAAAAAAAAGGTTCGTAAATTCTTTCAGTGAAAATGAAAAATATGATAATAAATTTTTAAGTTTGATGATGAATTAAGCAATTAAAATCTATATATTTACTTTTATGTTTCTTTAAAAGAAATCAACTTTAAATGATTAACGATAAATTCATATTATAAAATAACGAATGGACATAGGTACATTCTATGTAAAATAAATCTTAATTTTTAACACCCAAATGCTCAAATGCTTTGGAGAAATAAGAAAATTATTGCTGAAAAATAGGGTAATAAATTTTCAGAAGACAATAATTATAAAAGGATATATATTTACAATAAAAAAAGTACATCTGATGTAATGTAGAAATAATTGAGACATATTTATTATTGTATAAATTATTATTACATCAAGAATGTAAAATACATATATCAAGGAACACAGCAATCAGCAAAATATTCATTCAAAATTGTGAGGAACATTATTATTGTGATGATGTGAATAAAATTCTTTGATGAGAAGCCACTTGATAAAATTAACACTGATTCTTGAAATTGTGCAACGCATTAAGTAAATTTGATTGAAAACAAAATTGGAGAAACTCTCCAATTGCCTTGAAATTTTGAGATGTCTGAACAATTGTAAATACCACAACGTACATAATTCCAATGCTTCACGCTAAATTATATCTTGACGTGATGCCAACCAAACACATCTCTATTAGAAAAAAAAGAAAAATTATTTCTCCAAATTTTTTTTATATCATTTTATTCTTTTAGCTACAAATGTTTTACCGAAAATACTAATTTTTAAAAATTAAAATTTTTTTCTTCTTTTTAATCCTTCGAGGTCATACTGAGTGCTTATGGTAACGTTTAAGTGACTGTATTTTCAAAATGATTAAGTTTACAGAAACAGGAATATTTTTATTACAATTTAATGTTTAAAAAACCTTTTTCAGGGGATTTTGATAAAAAATTTAAAATCTGTGGTATCGAAAAAAATGCAGAATCTTGCAAGAAAATCGACATTATTTTAAGCTTTCAAATTTTGCCTGAGTGGCAACAAAAAATGTAAATGCCTTCATATTATATTTATTTTACAATTTATATATATATATTATATATGTATATATATAATGCTGATTTATCAAGACACTTTCATCAGAATGTACTTTCCACCCTTGGGCAATAGATGGAACATGCTTAAACTGATCTTTGATAAATCATGAAATTTCCAATTAATTTTGATTTTGCAACAGAGAATAATAAAATCTCTTTTGTATAATAAATTTTTGTTAAAAAGATTTTGACACACGAGTCAAAAATATTGCTCTTACAGAATGAATAGAAGTTAAAAAAAGTCTTCATTTAAATTTAATTGGAAAGGTTGATTTAAAATTGTTGTTGACACTCTAGGAGAAACTTTCCCGCGAGTTCATATATTTATACTTGCGGTTCTATCATGCCGCAAAACTTCCACGTGAAACAATGCAAATCTTTCAAAAAAAACAAAAAAAAATTGAAAACCAACCTCAAATGTGTTCGAAATTATGTGAACGCGAGTACAAAAAAACACATTTTTATTATTATTTTTTTCAAATTAACTTTAATTTCGATTTTCTAAATTTTTTAAAAATTATAATTAATTATAATTTTAAAATTAAATTATCTTAATAATTTAAGAACTATTAATTTAATAATTCAATGAAAGTGAAACTTTGTCTCGAAAAATATAATTTTCAATAATTAATAATCATACAGGATAAAAAAATTTGCAAATTTGAACAAATTAAATTATTTTTTGTTTAATACAGAAAGAAATCAACAAAATTAATATGTCTTGATAAAGGTAGAAGAATTAGTAAAAAAAGAAAGTTAGAAATTAATTGCAAAAATTAAGTTAAACATTGTATTAACTGTATAGTTAATAAATGAATAGATATTTAAAATGAAAAAAATAGCAAAAATTTGAAAGATGAGAAGATAATTAACGTTCGAGTTGATAATTATTCCCAGAAAATGACTATTTACCATAAAACCTTTCCCTTAATTATATGGTAAATAATGCCATTTACATAGAATTAATTACAAAACTAAAAGTTCGATTTGACTTCCGAGAGTGCACTCTTGGATTTTAAAATAGCAACTTATGGAAATTTCTTTCGTTCACATATGTTATTTATTCATGTTTAATTGAAAAGAAATATTTTTAACGAACAATATTTTTTATCGCAATTTTTTAAATAATTTTTCTTTTGCGTTACTAAAGTAACGATTTTTTTTACTATTTTTTTTATCTTTGCTACGATTTTGTTTTGTAGTATAAATTAAATTATAATTAACAATTGAGAGTAATTTAGAATAACGTAAATATATGTATTATAGTGAGAGCAATATATTTTAAGCTCGTCTCCTTGAGATGAAAATGATTCTCTAATATAGTTCCTATTTTGCCTTTCTGCCCTCGGGCAAAATAAAAGTCTCGTCTCGTAATAGTATAAAATCCGGACATAGAGCAGTTTTTCCCGTTCACTCTTCTTACGCGCGTTACGCACTCGAGTATCGTCTTCACTTTTACTCGCGTCTATACGTTCTTTGAGAGTGGAATAACCGTTCAATAGAGCTCTTTTTTTTCTCCTCATTCCCTTTCGCTGTTTCACTCACTTATATGAGAGATTTCAGGTCAAAAAAAAATTATACATTATAGGTAGGTAGGTATTAAAATTCCTCCTCAGTTGTCATCAATTTATCCTCACGAAGCCCTAAGAACTTGTTTTTTTTGTAAATAAATAAATAACATTCACTTCCAAAATGGAATATTTTATTCCTTTTTTAAAAGAATTATTATAATATTTTATCAAGTTTTATTTTTTAAGGACCTTAATATTTAATAAAATATAATTATTATCATATACAATAAATATAATCTCGACGAGCCTGTTATACTTATACCCCATACACTTTATCTTATTTATGAGCGATTTTTCATGCCATCTAGACGGAAATATACAGAATTATATTGGCGCGAAATTCAAGTCGAATAAAAAGAGAAAGAGAACCAATTAAAAAACTGTTGAGCTAATTAAATTTAAATTATTATTAGCAATTATTATTAGCTAATTATTATTAGCTAATTATTATTAGCATGTGACTGTTAGGTCACGTGATCGCCACAATGTTAATTTGTCGACCACTTCTCTCGTAAAATAATGAATTAATTGAGCTGGGATTTTGTAGAAAAGTCTAAAATATGATAAGGAAGGGCAGTGATGTGCAAAAGTTTTGATATTTTTTAAATTATTTGTTAAAAAACACTTAAAAATTGTTAGAAAATCTTAACAGCAACGTCACACATAACCTCACTTTTTATAACAATTTTTAAGTGTTTTTTAACAAATAATTTAAAAAATATCAAAACTTTTGCACATCACGACCCTTCCTTATCATATTTTAGACTTTTCCACAAAATCCCAGCTCAATTAATTAATTATTTTAAGAGAAAAGTGACCGACAAATTCACATTGCAGCGATCACGTGACCTAACAGTCAAATGCTGTTAATACATTATTTGCTGCTAAATAAGTTTAATTACAAAGATCAAGTCAGAATATAAATTAAAAATTAAAACTAAAAATTTTTCTCACATCTTGGACCAAATTCAACAACTGACAATTTCTTGGAAAAAAATTATCACACTGGATATCAAGAGCATTAAAAGATGTTTACTACTTTTGGAATAATTTTAATTTCTTATAAAACTTTACACAAATTCAACAATTTTTTTGAAACCTTATTTAAAAATTGACTGAATATACTTTTTTTTAAGGCCATGTCAAAGTCGTTCCGATTTTTACATGCGGAGCTTCATTGGAAAAAGAGAAACGACTTTGACATGCCCTTAAGGGTTAATTATTTTACAGAATTTTTGAAAGCTTTTAGTCTATTAAAAGAAATTTATTAATAATTATTATTTAAAATAAATTTAAATGAATAATTTATACATATTTTAAAAAACAAACGATTTTTTCTCTGTTTTGTTGATATTGACTCTCTCCTATTTATCAAAGGGAACACAAGATTTTACTCATTGAATTTTAATTTTATAATTTCCATATCAAAATTTTTAATTTCTAATTTTAATTATTGACATAATTTTTATTTTGCCAAAAAATTCTTCACCATAAATTTCATTTCCCACTATTATCATTTGTCATGTTCCTAAAGTTCTGAATGTTCAAATTAACTAATTTTTTTATTTCTATTATAAAGTTTCAAAATGTTTAATTTACGTTTCAGTTTTTTACAACAATCAGTAATTTTCGAAAATATTTATATCGTCAAAAGTTTCGTTCATTTGATCGTTCAGAACTTATATGGATTATCATTATTTGTCATTACTATTTTTCCGAATACATAACCTAAAATTTATCTTTAATATATATAACATTAAATTCTTCCAATCGTCGCATATGATTAATTAAAAAGTATTATATATTTTTATAATTTTTATTTTTCTGAATGTACATTCTTTGGGGGTCGTTCATAAACCACGTAGCCCTAATTTTCGGAAATTTTAACCCCCCCCCCCCCCCC